>SRLM01004122.1:8726-34532 GCA_015708895.1 Populus ilicifolia
ATTGGAACCTCCTTTATGTGTGGTTTCTAATTGAACAATAAAAGTTTATACTATACTTGTTTGACATACCATTAGTGGAACCTCTAACCTTGACATTTGATATTATCACTGTTTAATCCTTACATTAACATTCTATCTCCAAATTCTCATCATCATCATCTTCTTCTTCTTCTTCTTCTCTTTCTTTATTATTATTACTACTACTACTACTACTAGTATTATTATTATTATTGCTATTATTACTATTATAGTTGTTTTTATTATTATTGTTGTTTTTGTATTGTTGTTATTTATAATTTGTACAATAACCTCCCTATGGTTCGACCCCGGTCTTGCCGGGTTATTTATTACTTTGACACTCCTGCACTTGGGAGAAGACATCAATCTTTTTGTCGTGTCAAGTTTTTGGCGCCGTTGTCGGGGAGGTAAGTGGAAGTCACCTACCTGCTCCACCTGTGGTTTATTCTTGTCTTGACGATGGTCCGATCCCGACCGTACCACCTAAGACAACAATGATCACAATTCAGTACATTTGTATTTTTTAATCACATTTGTCACCACACTTATTTCAAGTTCATATATTCACATTCAAGTGTTCCGCATTTTACACCATCATACCATGAAATTGTTACTAGCATTTAAGTCATTTTTATCTAGGAGGCTTATTGTAGAAAGCGGCAACGAGAATTGGTTCGCTGCAGGCTGCCAAATTCGGCAGCGAGAATTGGTTCGCTGCAGACTGTCAAATTCGGCAGTGAGAATTGGTTCGCTACAGGATGCCAATTCAGCAGCGACAACTATTTCGCTGCCAGCAGCCAGTTCGGCAGCAAAAACTGTTTCGCTATTGGTGTCACTGTTCCGACAGCAGATGCTAAATCATAGGGGACAACTTAGTTTCGGCAGCGAATCACAATTTCGCTGCAACCAACTCAACTTCGATGGCGAATCACAATTCATTGTAGAACATGAAACTCGACAGCGAATGTTAATTTGCTGCAGACAACTCAACTTCAGCAGCAATTCACTGCAGCCGACACAGTTTCGGCAGTGAATCGCAATTTCGCTGCGAAACATAAATTCGGCAGCGAATTCTAATTCACTGCAGCCGACACAGTTTCGGCAGTGAATGCTAATTCGCTGCAGAACACACAATTCGGCAGTGAATTCTAATTCGCTGTAGAAGACTCAATTTCGACAGCGAATACTTATTCGATGCAGCCGTCACATTTTCGGCAGCAAATCGAAATTTGCTGCAGAACACACAATTCTGCAGGGAATTCTGATTCGCTGCAGACGACTCAGTTTCGGCAGCGAATTCTAATTCGCTGCAGCTAACTCCATTTCAGCAGCAAATACTTATCCATTGCAGCCGTCACATTTTCAGCAACGAATCAAAATTTGCTGTAGAACACACAATTCTACAGTGAATTGCTGATTCGCTGCAGACGACTTGGTTTCGGCAGCAAATTCTAATTCGCTGCGGCCGACACATTTTTGGCAGCAAATCAAAATTTTGCTGCAAAACACCTAATTCGGCAGCGAATTCTAACTCGCTGCAGAAGACTCAATTTCGGCAGCGAATACTAATTCGCTGCAGCCGATATAGTTTCGGCAGCGAATTGAAATTTCGCTGCAGAAGACACATTAAAAACCACCAATTACAGTATATATCTTTCAATCATTCCAGCAAAATACACACATTGACTCTATCCATTCCAGACATAATCCTTCAGCCAATCCCAGCAAAATACACACATTGACTCTATCCATTCCAGACATAATCCATTCGCTATGATTTGTTGTTTCTATTTTATTCATTTTTCTTTACTAGATGTTCTGAAATTGGCCTCATTTCATTTATGTTTTCTTTACAGCTAGCTTAGGTCATAGTTCAATTTTCTTAGGGTTTTTCTTCTTCATTTCCGGTTCTAAATCTTAAGGAGAAGAGGAAGGAAGTTTTATGACCCATACCTTACGAATCTAGCTAGGTTTGAGGAAGGTTTAACAGTGTTCTTCCTCCTCTCCTGCTGGTTTTATTCCTTCTTCTTCCTCTCACGTCGGTTCCCTTCTCTTCTCTCTCTAGGTGGCTGTCCAATCTTCTCTCAAGGTCTCCTCTCTCTCCCTCACATGTTCACAAGGCTTAGGTTTCTATTGGGGAGGAGAAAGGGAGGGTAACAAGCAGCTGGACATACAGCTAGGGTTACCTTCCCTCTCCTCCTTATATTTATACTCTCCATTAAATGAGTATAATGGACATGAGAAAAGAGATTGATTTGATTAGGTCTATTGATTAGTACTCAAAAGTGCATTTTTATCATGGTTTTATATCATCATTTTGCACTTGAAGTATCAATAACTCCTTAACTAAAGTACGTTTTATAATAATCTATCTAATAATATAAGATACCTTTAATTTGTGGTAAATGTCCATTTTAAATGCAGGCCTATCACATAAATGAAAGGATTGATTGATGACTTTAAGAACTTCAATTGCAAAGGCAAAGAGATGATCAAACTTAGAAAAGAGATGCCGGTGCAATCCAAACCGGCACATTGTTCGGTAACTGGGTCATATCTGGAGCTATAGATCTCATATTTAGGTCTACTTTATATGGATGGAAAGGTAACACATAGGCCTACAACTTTAATATGGAGCCCAAGATCTGAAAAGGCCATTTTCAATTCTAAATTGTTGTAACAACAAAGAAGCCCGAATCTATCCTCCAGCCCGAGCACTGTTCAGTATTTTGGTCATATCTAGAGTTCTAGAAGTCGAAATGAGCTGAATGTTTTACACAAAAAAGCTGAGACAATTTCCTAGAACTTTCATGTTTTCAAGTGGCTCTAATTTTGACGTCATCAATGACATTTTGGGCAGACAAGAGAAGATAAGGATTGTCACCAAGTCAAGGGTTGACCACCTACTCATCAATTAGTCATCAAATCAATAGTTCCCAATTTTGGCCAATAAAAGGAGGCATTTGCCATGCATTTAGGCATCTTGGTGTCCAGATCAAGATCATGCTCTTGTTTTCTCTCTTTGTATTCTTTATGCTTTGTTTTCATTAATATCAAGTTTATGCCTTTCATTTCCTTTCCTTTGCTTTGTTAACTCTTATCTTATTTATGTTCTTATTTTGTTTATCTATTTTTCTTTCTTTCATTATGTCTAGTTAAATTAATTATGTCAAGGTGAAAAGGTTACACTAATGGTGTAAGAATAAGTATGGTATAAACTTAATATGGACTTTAATGTTTAATACTAACATGTTTTATATTTGTTATCTTGTTCACTCTTTAATACTTTGCTTGATAAATTACTAATCTTGATTTATGTTGTATAACAATTGGTACAACAAATGCTTGACACTTTCATAACCCATACTGTAACTGACACCTGAGCTATGAAAGGAACTTGATTCTTGATTTGTTGTTNTAATCATGAATGCTTGATGAAATTTACAAGTATTAACATTAATCGAATAAGATGACTAATATAATCATGTTAACAATCTATAATCTGATTGGAACCTCCTTTATGTGTGGTTTCCAATTGAACAATAAAAGTTTATACTATACTTGTTTGACATACCATTAGTGGAACCTCTAACCTTGACATTTGATATTATCATTGTTTAATCCTTACATTAACATTTTATCTCCAAGTTCTCATCATCATCATCTTCTTCTTCTTCTTCTTCTCTTTCTTTATTATTATTATTACTATTACTACTACTAGTATTATTATTATTGCTATTATTACTATTATTGTTGTTATTGTTATTATTGTTGTTGTTGTATTATTGTTATTTATAATTTGTACAATAACCTCCCTGTGGTTTGACCCTGGTCTTGCCGGGTTATTTATTACTTCGACACTCCTGCACTTGGGAGAAGACATCAATCTTTTTGTTGTGTCATCTATCATGGGAGCTATTGGCCCAATGTTGTTACATGGGTTGAGGAGAAAAGCTTAAGGGAATCAAACATTACATTATATACATATTAGTATTTGCGACCCGAGTTACTAAGCTCGTAGGGGTGTCTTAACACCTAATGCCCTAAGACCAACTAGTCTGGGAGTCATTAGCTGAAAGCTCGTTACATGGGTTAAAGATGCATGGTGTTTTAAATTATATGTATATATATTAAAAAAAAGACAAAAATAATAATCCCAACCTAAGAAAGTTAACCTTAAACATTAGAACAAAAATTTTATTTTCTTCCAAGAAAAGCTCTATAATTATGTGTTGATACATTGAGCACAAAAGAAAGGTTTATGAATATCTTGTTAAGAGGTATTGAGCAGGTATATAATGAGAGTTTGTTTATCTGGATAGATTAATGGAAGTTAAATGATGACTACCTTGCTTTGTGGAATTTGCAAAATAACTTTCTATTTTAACGCTTTGATTACTAAGGACTAGTAATAAGCTAGTTGGGGGGTGTTGTGATTGATACTAAGGACTAGTGTGTTTTTATCAAGGATTTATATCATCATTTTACACTTGAAGTATCAATAACTCCTTAACTAAATCATGTTTTATAATAATATATCTAATAATATAAGATACCTTTAATTTATGGTAAATATTTATTTTAAATGCAGGCCTATCACATAAATAAAAGGATTGATTGGTGAATTTAAGAACTGAAATTGAAAGGACAAGGAGATGGCCAAACTTAGAAAAGAAATGTCGGTGCAGTCCAAACTAGAACACTGTTCAGTAATTGGATCATCTCTAGAGCTGTAGATCTTAGATTTAGGTCTATTTTATATGGATGGAAAGGTAAGACATAGGCCTACAACTTTCATATGGAGTCCAAGATCTAAAAAGGTCATTTTCAAGTTCAAATTGGAGCAACAACAAAGAAGTCCAAATTTGTCCTCCAACCCGAGCACTGTTTAGAGTTTTAAAAGTTGAAATGATCTGAATGTTTTACACAAGAAAGCTAAGACAATTTCCTACAACTTTCATGTGTTCAAGTGGTTCCAATTTTGACGTTATCAATTAGTGTTAGGCAGACAAAAGAAGAACCCAGTCAAGAGTTGGTCATCTACTCATCAATTAGTCATCAAATCAATAGTTTTCAATTTTGGCCTATAAAAGGAGGCATTTGCCATGCATTTAGGCATCTTGGTTTCCAGATCAAGATCATACTCTTGTTTCTCTCTTGTATTTTTTTTGTAATGTTTATGCTTTGCTTTCATTAATAACAAGTTTTATGACTTTCATTTCCTTTCATTTACTTAGCTAACTTTTATCTTATTTATGTTTTATTTTATTTATTTATTTATTTTTCTTTTTTTCATTATGTCTAGCTAAGTTTATTATGTCACGGTGAAAAAACTACATTAATGGTATAAGAATAAGTATAGTGTAACTTTAATATAGAGTTTAATGTTTGATACTAACATGTTTTATATTTATTATCTTATTCACTCTTTAATACTTTGCTTGTTAAATGATTAATCTTGATTTATGTTGTATAACACTTGGTACAATAAATGCTTGGCACTTTCATAGCTCATACTGTATGGTATAACTGACACTAGAGCTATGAAAGGAACTTGATTTGTTGTTAACATAAGTTATAATCATAAATGTTTGACGAAATTTACAAGTATTAGCATTAATTGAATAAGATGACTAATGTAATCATGTTAACAATCTATAATCCAATTGGAACCTTCTTTGTGTGTAGTTTCCAATTGAATAATAAGAGTTTATACTATACTTGTTTGATATACCATTAGTAGAACCTCTAACCTTGACATTTGTTATTATCATTGTTTAATCTTTACATTAATATTTCATCTCAAAGTTCTCATCATCATCTTCTTCTTCTCCTTCTTTTTCTTTATTATTATTATTAGTATTACTACTACTACTACTATTACTACTACCACTCTTGTTGTTGTTGATGTTGGTGTTGTTGTTGTTGTTTTTGTTGTTGTTGTTTTTGTTGTTGTTGTTTTTATTACTTCGACCTTCCTATACTTGGGAGAAGAAATCAATCTTTTAATCATGTCAAAAACCTTGATAAAAATATATTTTTAGGTACTAATCAATTGTGAAAACCAGGTCAAACCCAAGAGAAATTTTGTTTAGTCTTCCTATAATATATTGAAATGAGAAAAAACGAGCATTTTGAATAAAAAATTCAAGAAATAATAATTACAAAAATAATAAATTGATATGTTATTAAATCAGTTCAATAATCGTTACATCCATTCCTATAAATATATTAATCATCAAAGTAAAATAAATATTCTTTCACATCAAGTAAATATATTTAATATCCCTTAAAGATGAGGGAAATCAATGACATTATAAATACATTAATTAGAAAAAGCTCTTTGATCAATTTTTTATCGTCAAACAAATATAATATTGAAAACAATTTTCATTCAATTGTCAATAGTCTTACGAATCAGATTTTCACCTATATCCAAAGATTTATTACTCCAAATTATGCATAAACAATTTTGTTATAAAGTTAACACTCTTATCTACAATTTTTATGTAGAATCTAATTTTAAATTTTATCATTTTCATACTCCATACTCATTCAAAAATTAGGTGATAAAGTATAACATAATTTCAACCTTCTAAGGTTCACCAATTCCATTTTGTTTTATTTAAAATCCTTAAAATCCCATCATGAAAAAAACATATGCATTAATGTAATTTTACAATTATACTGCATTTCATATATCATAATTATATTTTCATTCAAATATTTCTTCTTTGGTCAGCACTACCACCTAATTTCATATCATAATTCATTCTCAAAATTTTAATTAACCCTTTCTTGTATGAGAAGTCAACACCACATCATGATCCTTCACCTCCGAAGGCATCAATTTCCCTCCATTCTCAATATCTCAACATTATAGCATTTTAATTACATTTTATAATATAATTTAATTCTTTTAAGAATCATTTTCCTCAACACAATTACACACTAATTTATCACAATTTTACTTACTTAAACACAATTTATTTCAGTCAATTAATCCTCCATCCATTGGTCGGCTATTGAGTCTTAAGAGCCACATGATTTTCTTTATTGTTTTTTTTTAATTTAACATCTAATGCAATATAATCTAACCCATAATGATAAATTTATAGTCAATTTATATTTCTCCTAAAATTCCATCATAAACCTTAACATTAAATTTATGATTTCCACCTCAATTATTATTTGTTTTGAATGAAATTACTAGATTGATTTAGAATTCCTTACCTAATGATAATCTAGTTTTTGAATCCTAAGTCAAAAAAAATTGAGTCCCTCTTCTTTTTCTTTTTGCTGTCGTCCACAGTGCAGTGTTTCCCCTTGGTTTCCTTCACTTTTTTCTCTGGATTAAATGTTTAAGGTGCGGTGGTGAGTAATTCTCTCACACTCCCTTTAGTCCCTTTGGTTTTCTATTGATTTTCCTTGTAAATGTTTTGAATAAAATCAAGTTTTTCTCTCCTCTTCTCTACCGCTGCTGGTCATAAGAGAGAAGAAATGTGTTTTACATTAATGTGTTCTGGTTATTTTCAAATGTAACCTTAATTTTTTCCCATTATTCTAATTGATTTTCCTCCTCTCTTAACATGTGTCTCATCATTTTATTTTAGTTTATTTTATTTTATTTATTTTACTTTTCTAAATCTTAATTCAACCCATTTTATTTTTAAGTTAAGTTTATTCTTAACTCGGGATTTACACAACCCGCCAGGTAAAGTCTAGCAGCTATGCATGTCGATATTCATAACATAACAGATGTAAATTTAGTGGTCAGTACTCTTCAGTATAAATGTACATAAAGCAGTTTTAACATCATTTAAAATTCACGATGGTGACTTTAATTGTACCCAGCTCTGATTTGGAAGTAGTATGCATGCGTTAGGACTAATCTATAAGATATATTCAAAAGTGTCTCTGGCCCTCCATAATTTATTGATTGGTCAACCAAACATCCTAATTTCGAGGGACATTATTAACAAAACATTACAGGTGGCTAAATTGAGCCACACCTGGATAATTTATTAGAATAGTATTTTATATTTTATGTTTTATTTTTTAATTTTATCCTTCATTAATTTTTAAAAAAATTATATAATTTAATATTTGATTATTTAAAAATTAAGCTTTGTAGAAAAAAAATTCATTTATGTTCAGTAATATGTTTATTTTATAGGTTTAGTTTTTTTTTAATTTCAATTTTTAATATTAGATTTATTAGAAATGAAATTTTGTTTATTTTATATGAATATATCTCAATCTCATAACATAGATTATAATTTTAGTAAATTAATTTGAATTGACTTAAGTCATTTTGTTTAGCTATTTTTTCTAATTGATTTTGTTTTGTATTGCATTAGGTTGGTTTTATTCATTTTTAAGGTTCTTTTTTAATTGAGTATTTTTAAATTGAGCTTGATAATTTTCTTCAATTTATTTTCTATAGACTTATCCTGATTCTATAACTTGAGTCATGATTTGATAGATTAATTTAAGTTAACTCAATTTATTTTTTGGGTTATTTTTTAATTGAATATCTTTTCCTCTCTTTTTTTTCAACCTTCAACAACTCAATCTTGTTTTTTTTATTCTTTAATATTAGATTATTCAGGAATTGAACTTCGTAGTTTTTTTATTTTTTCTGTAAAATTACCTTGAACTCTTAGATTTAGTTTTTATTTTCTTTCAATTTGAACCTTCATATATGTTAAAAATTGAGTATTGTTATTTTTTTATTTAATTTTTATAAAATTATTTTAATTATATAACTCAAGTTCCGAGTTTAATAAGTTAGCCCATGGTGATTTTTTTTGTGTCCTTTTCAATTTATTTTATCCTTTAATATCAAGTTAGTTGAAAATTAAACTTTATACTTTTTTTATATTTACTTTCCATTAGACTATTTTTTATATTTACTTTTCATTAGACTATCCTAATCTCATTACCCGACTTATTAGTTTGGCAAGTTGTTCTAAGTAAAAAAAATTAAAATAATATTTTTTTAATTTTATCATTCAATATTATATTAATTAAAAATTGTTTTTCAAAATTTATTTTAATTTATTTTTTATAAAATTATTAAGATCTCATAGTTAAAGTTAAAAATTTAACAAATTAACCTGAAATAATCTAATATATTATTGTATTGATATTTTTAAAAAAATATAGCTGAATGTGTATCATATTTTGAATTTATCATTAATTTTTATTATTATTATAAAACAAGTTAGAAATATTCAGATATTGTTTTACAGAGAAAAATTGATCTAAAACACATCATGACATGTTCCAATAATCTAATTTATCCCTGAATTCACACAAAGTCGTTAATGTGCATATAAATACCAAACTTCTTCGAATATATATATAAAATACAATTATCTCGATACAAAACATACCCAACTGGCATTTTGCTTTAGAGATGGCAAACTTGATTCAAGCCAGCATAGCATAGATGATCATGAATACATATATTTTAAGAAAACAAGAAAGGATTCAAGAAGAAAGATCCAAAATATAAATGACTGCACGGTCCCCAAAACATTATTTCGCAGCAAAATCATTAATGCTAATTTATGGCCAGATGCAAGCCCAAACCGAAAAACAGCATTCTCAGACCACAATCTTGAGACGGAATCTACAGGCCCTGATCAAGGAGGTAATCACCCAACCTCTCAACTATCATGTTACACTGTCCTGGAGTCAATGGCTCATCATAAATACCAAAAATAAGAGCTTGGGCGGTTTTCTTCACAGTGATGCCGCCAGAACCCTGAAAAATGCATGACGTAAAAACGTTGAGACGTGAGATGAAGTTACTTCCCCTAATCATAGAACATGTTTAATAACATTCAAGAATTGCAATCCAACTTGTCCTTACAAATTGGTTTCTGCAAGCCACAGCTAAACCAGATTGGGTCAGCCTTCAATATTTCTAGAATTTTGAATAAAGACTGGGAAAATACGATCAAAGTAGTAAGGACTTGCATAGGTAGTCAAAAAATTAAATTCTATTAGATTTAGTATTATTCATTCAAGGAGTTGGAGTAATGAATTTCTAGACAATGAGTTAACGGAGGGAACGTTCTTAACATCATCAATAGCGGAAAAACATTACGAACAGTCTTTATGGAACGAATCCTTGAGTTAAGAAAATGGAAAGTGAAAGGATCAAACCCTATAAGCACATTAATCATGATAAAGCAACAAGCATAAACTTAAAGATTTGTACGAATTATTTTAAGCTTTAAATACAATTAAAGATTCAAAGTAAAAGGCCCGTATCTTGGGACACCAGCATTACCCTCTTTGTCATGTGTTCCACAATAACATTCCACAACTTAAAGCATCCTCGTAAAGTTGATACCAAACCATGTCATTCATTAAATGACTACACAGTTGTCACTACTTTAAATGGCTAAATCTAGGCAACAATATGAATCATGCTAAATCACGGCAAGAATGAAAAAATAATATCAATTACTGAAATATCTCATGGTGAATGAGAACCTAGCATTAGAAATGAGAAATAATGTCGTACCTTCTTTCCACGAATCACAGCTCCAGGCTCTCCCTGGATCACCATGTACTTTGTGCCACCAATGTGCAACCCAGTTGGGGCTAGAGATCCAGGTTCATCAAAATCTTTCATGATGGCAGAAATCTCCTCAGGCTTATACTATAAACAACCAATGATAAATCTTTAGGTCAATGACACATGAAACAGGAAAAGAAAACTGACGATACCACTCCAGTTTATCAACTAGTTGAAACCATATCCAGCAAGAAAAGGGCATTCGACAACAGAAGAAATAGTGACAATAAATTCAAAAGAATAGCACAATCACAACTCTGTATTCACAATACAAACGATGGTTAAAGAACTAATAAAATGATAACAAAATGTTCTCTGCAGGTCCAAAGGCACTCCATTAAATACAAGCTCAGAAAAATCATAGAAGAGAGAGAGAGAGAGAGACACGCCACATAGCATATCGGCTAACATTCTCACTGCATGGGAATGTTTATACACAACAAATCAGAACAAAGATTCAAATCATCCTTTTAAGAATGATATGAAAAGCAAAACCAAGTCCACAATCCATTTAACTCTGACAACGCGCATCCACTTATATACATTATTATCATAAACCATTTCCTACAGCTAATGGGGCGCTTTCCATATCCTTAAAAGTCAGAGCCAATCACAAACTGATTGCCAAATGCAGCATTTTACAAAAAAACAAAAAAATCCATCTTTAAACAATTAACCGATTTTGTTCTCTCGAATCAAGAAAACCAAGAACATAGAAAGAAAGGTTAATAATAATATTGAACGACAACAAAAGCATCACATTTCAAAAGTTGCTTGCAATTTGCAACAAAAAAGGATGAAAAAAAACTTAACTAAACCTCTCAAAAATTTAAAACTAGAAAAGGCCAGATCCTTAAATAATCCATCATTACTAGTTCAATCAAACACAACAACCAATGACCAATCCAAACGAGAAACAAAGGAAGGAAATGATTGTGATTAAATAAGAGTAATGAATCAGATCCGATAAAATCTCAATCTAAATAATATTGAGACAGACAACACAATTTAACAAAACAAAACAGATCAAGAAAAGACCACCTGAGGGAAAGTGGCGCTCTGAGCCCACACACTGCCATCTTGGCCGATGATGGCGGCAGCCGTCAGTTGGTTACCCTCGATGTCGCACATCAGGTGATCATCAACATATGTTTGCCACGACATTTTCGATCAAAAAATAACTACCGTTGATTTCTTCTTTCTTTTGTTTTTCCTTTCGGATTTTTCTATCTTATGTTTTAGCTTCTCTTCTATTTTGAAAATCTTTGGTTCGAGGGGGGTATTTATAGTGTTTTCAAAGCGAGACAGAGAGAGGGAGAGAGAGTATAATTCGTGGGCCCCAAATCAAGGGGATGATTGATGATGTGGTGCCTTGCTTTCTCATTGAATCTCCTCCCTACATTTCTACATGATTGAATGAGTGCCCCCCACGTTCTTCTCCTTCTCACTCGCTTTTTTTTTTTAATTTCTTTTTTGGAAAACTCGCACCATATGAAGACACGCTGTGGTATATTCTTCACCAGCCAATTCAATAATTCCACGTGTCAACTTCCAGGTCTAGTAAAATATCTGGTTGCATATAAAAGAAAATTACAAATGAGAGAATGTTCTCAGATGGAGGGGGGCGGCATCATCATCCGCAACCCCCCCCCTCTCTCGGCGTGCGTGTCACTGATTTGACGTGTAGAAAGAAAAGAAGCAGCTGTGACCGGCGCTGCGCTTTAGCTGTGCTATTTTGAGAAATATTTTTCCTCAATGCAGGAAAAAACTCGTAAAAACATAAATATTTTGGCAGCGGTGAGTCTGACTCTGACCACTCAGCCTTCCTTTCCTCCAGGCCACCTTTTTTTGTGACTAAAATTGTGACATGTCAAAGGGTGAAAAGCTCAGGCAGGTATTGTCAGATTGCATCGCCTTATTTGGGGTGTCATATGCTTTTCAGATAATTTAATTTATGATCCTGATCGAGTCAACATGATTTCCAAGGATTTCTCGGTCCATGACCAAGTTTAGAATGGAATAAAAATACATCACAACGTAACTCAAACAAATCCTGAATATATATTATGTCACATGGTTGAACAGAGCTTTCTCCTTTGGATGCTTGAAACCACACCAAAACTCATATGCTCAAAAGTCTCGTGTCTCAAGCAAATATTGATTCTCATGTAAATAAAATGTAGAACCAAATATCCATTTCCTTGAGCTCACATCATTTTCTGCAGCATCTTTCAATCAAGAAAACATTGCACAATAGTCAATATTACAAAAAGGGAATCACCGAAAAGCAGCACTTGCTGTATGTCTATGAAGCCTGAAAATTCCCAAGTGCAGTTGACAACGACCATTTCTAATACGGTCCAGTTTGCTAAACTTGCAAACTGCTTAACAGAGAAAGACACATCAATGTTCTCGGCAAGGCAACTAATATATACCCTCATCTGCAAGATTACAAAGTATTAGCAGCTGCCAAGCAAAAAAAAAAAAAGTTGTGTACCATCAACAGAAGTGGGTGAAACTATTCAAGTTTGAGAAAAGGTGCATACCAGCATTGTCATCCTCCATGTTATAATCATCTTCGTCATCATCAAAATCAATGTTCTGCGAGATCATAGAGTGGATAACAGTTTGTTAAAACATTTACTTGCCAACATATAAGTTTATCATGAAACCTTTTAAGAATGCACAAGTTGGTTGTATATAGTGTCACATATAAAAACATTAGCCCCTCTAACAAACATCAAGAAGCTTTTTACAGATGCACAAGCCTATTTGAACAGATCTCTTACATTATTTCATGTTAAACTAGAATCCACACAGAATCGTAATATTTCCCATCTCATAATACATGCTCAACTTTAGATAGCTAATGAGTGAACTTTAGTTGTACAAATTAGCAACTTAAATATTATATTTTTCAACAAAATTTCTCATAGTGCTACTTAATTGGAATTCCTGCAGGCAACTAGGAGGTTGCAAATGTCCAACCAATGGCACGCTACATCTGCTCCAATAGGGGATAAACAAATTCATTAAAGATGCTAGAGTGCTGTCTACGCATAAAACAAGGCCACCTATTTGTAGAAGCTGATTCAAAAACTAAACCCTCCAACTTTTCCAATGTTATGTTATTTGGTCAAAAGAGAGATGCAAGACATATGTCATGTTATTTTACAATCATTAAAACACTAGTTGGCGACTCCCTTATTATGAGCCACACATAGCAATTATCCATTTAAATTTCTTAGATCGTGCAATCATTTAACTTGACAATCATGGAGACAGTGTTCCTCAGAGAGTCCATCTCAATGGAATTAATTTACACGCTGGAATGGAATACCTTCCATAAAAAAATCTTGTTCAAATGCAGTTGCAATTTTCCTAGTACCATTTACATCTATTTCTTGACCATTCTTGGTGATGGCATAATAAGTTGCCTATATGGCATAGAAATGAGATTTTATTATATCATGGGGATAGCTGAGGCTGACAAAGAATGCTACAATCTTAAATCATCAAAGCTACTCAAGAGCAAGAAAAAAGCTGATGCAAAATCAATAGATATACACAGGATCCTGTGTTTGCTGAGGGAACCTGATTATAATCTCCATCATCATATTCATCATCAGGTTCTTCCAGTTCTTCATCTTCATCTTCATCTTCCTCGTCTCTGTCTTCTTTCTTTTCCATTTGAACCTTTTCAGCTTGGCCCTAAGTGCATGAAAGGATCACCAACTGACCAACAAATTACCACATAAAGGCAAACAATGGCATGTGGTATAAAAACTTCTGATTTTAACTCAAAAACGAAGGAGAATTAAACAAGAAAAAAAAACTTAATTCTATAGGGGCTTCATGTAAACTGTCAGAAGTATTAGTTGCAGTCATTTTTGACCAAATAGTGTAGGTAGCAGGTTGGCAGATGATTGAAGGGTTTTACCTCATACATCAATTCACGCTTCTCATAATCATCCAACTTCCTCAAGTCTGCAACACAAGCATCTAAATCAGTTTGAATAAAGATTTGAAGAACAAAAGCATCTCAAACATATCTAACTTCAGCAGGTCTATCATACAAACATCTAAATCAGTTTAAATAGATACTCAACAACTCTTCTAGCTGTAAGAATTGCTGAGTGTGGGTAATTCTAAAGAACAGATGTCACTCACCGACAAGGTAGCAAATCACAAATTACCCAATCAGATTGTGTAAAGCATAGGCAACCCATCAAAATCACTAGCCAAGGAAAAAAGTTTCTTCAAATTATGACGACCAGCAGGTGTGATCAAAATTAATAATTTATATTACTTGTTTATATCATTCATTAGAATTCCTACATGTATAAAATCAAACTCAAACAACTCATAAAGCCAAGAAAACCCAACTTCAGCCACGAACAAATTAAATAGTGGGTGACATGTTTTCTTTTAAACAAAAAATTATTTCAAAGCTTGTATGAAATAATAGGACGACTGTATAATTGTAGTGCAACTTAATATCATCCATCTCCTGATTATGGTTGAATAAAATCGAAGGACCAAGAAAGTTTTCCAAAAGTGTAACGCTTTACATGTTTGGCTATCCTTCCATGAATCATCTTCAACAGCACTGCTGTCTACTTGACAGCTTGTAGATATATCATAAATGCATATTGTCAAGGAATCTAGTGGATCATAAATAAGAAACAATAACAATCCAAGTGCTTCAAAAGAAGCTGTCTGCATAACAGCTAACAAGGTCCAGATATATAGAAAAATATGACATACAGTTTGTATGAGAATAAAAGAATAGCCAACTATGCCTTATTCCCCAATCTAAAGACTTGTCTGTCAATATTAGATCCGGTATATATCTAATATAAGTGAGATAGACAATAATGTTTCTCAAAAAAAAAAAAAAAAAACCCACAATACTGATGTCAATTTCACTTATTATAGCTACTGTAGAAATGAGCCTCCCGACCAATTCCCTAGGGAGAGCAGCGTTATCTGCATGAGGGATCAGATACTCTATCCATCTTTCTAATAGATTTATAAGCATGCCTTGAGTGCATGAGACGAATTTAGACTTTGCAGTTTTTCTCATTTTGAAAGGAAGTTTGGATTAAGACCACATCCACAAACAACTATGAGAGTAAGTAAAATAAGACCAAATCACATCTCACCTGCTGTCCACTTCACTTTTTTGTTTGGCCGCTTCCTATTTAAACCTGATTATCATTGCATAAAGAACCTCTTAGCATGATTAGAAGCACCATTGAACAGAGAAGGGAAAACATATAAACATGCATAATACACGCATTGCTCTCATATTTTGTAATTTCAGATTGCAAACCTCCAATCAGTTCTTTAGGAAAATTTTTAGATGTGAGCTGTAAGAATTGGTCAAGTGAATCACGTTCTGATGTGATCCTTGGCTTCCCCCTGTCTGAAAATCTTTCTATGTCCATGCTCTGGATCTCTGATATCACATTTAGATGAAATGAAAAATTGTAAAGCATCATACATTAGGCCACTTAATGTCTTGGAACATTGTTGGCAGAAAAAAACCACCCAGTTCGTGTGCACAAGATAGAGGACTAAAATTATGACTACATTGCTAAATACTCTCTAATAAAAGTGAAGCATAAAGTCAAACATTCTTGTCAAAAACATACAACAATCAAGATTAAACACTTGAGGATGGACCAGCAAGAAGTTTTTTTTTTCCCTAATTTCATACAAATGTGAAGCTGTGGATTGTAATTTTAAAAGTACAATATTCATTAATACCAGGCACATTGTCCTCTAATTGGGTTTGAAGATAAGTTTTTCAGCACAACATATTTGAAATATTTTCAATATGCTATGCAGGGAGAGGCTTGATGCTAACTGATTTTTTAAGAGTTTGTCCCTAAACTATTAGCCAGTCAGCTGCCCTAAAAAAATAATAGTTCATGAACTTGACTGATCAATCTCAATATACCACAACCGTGATACTTCCAGGGAAAAACTGCCAAGAGATCAATGATAATGGAAAGAAATAAAGAAAAAAAGGTAATATGGTGGTGTCAAAGATGTAGGAATTGAACAGTGTCCAGAGTATTTAGCTAAATCAGGTTCTTGTTTGATATCCTAACCTTTTTGTGTATAGTAATGATAATAGTGAATCAAGAAACCAGAAGTAATTTTAGCTTCCAATTTTAAGACAAGTGATCTGTTCTCATAATCGAAATTGGTTATAAGAAATATGTAAGGAATTAGTTCATTCAACGAGAAAAGGGGAGAAGAATTTGAGTCCCAAATGTTCTTTGCAAACCACACTGGTTTTACAAACCAGAGCTAGCAACCTCTCAGGAATAAATGTGTGTGTGTGTATTTCTTCTTCTTCTGCCTAATTGAAGTTTGAACATTTGAAAGGAGAAAAAAATAAAACTCCATCTGTACTGACTAAAAGGTAAACCATACACAATTTACAGCAAACATGCAACAAAAGAAGTGAATAAGAATAATAACACACCAGTAATATCTTGTCAAAACCCATATCCTCAAGCAAAAAGGAAAAATCTCAGATTTCTATGATTGACCTACTTATTTGGGAAACAAGATACTAAAAAAGTGGTCTACGAGTTCCATGCTTACCCTTTGAAACAATCTCCTCAAGATAACATGGAGAGGATTTGAAATAGTTTGTTAACCTTGAATTCCAAACAACTAATGCCCTTTCCTCCTTCACATTTTTGGGATCAGGTAATTCAATTTCCTGGAATAGCAAAATTTTCTTTTTCAAGGAAAACAACATAAAGAAAGACATCCCATTACATTTATCTATCGAATAATAGCAATCGATGCATTTTGCATTGAAACTACAAACACTGGAAAACAGAAACACAAGATAGATGCCTTACAAGCCAAAACATAAACAGTACACGGATATTTTTTAAGAGAAAAATTGCAATATTCACAAAAGATAAGTTCATTTCGTCTCCGTAGAAACACACCAACTCTGAATCATATGAATGATTTTTTTTTCCCGAATGAACTTCTAAGAAAAGTTTTAACCCAGCAAAAATGAACCCAGTACTTTCAAGTTCCTCTTTGGCCTGTCTTTCGTCTATTTAACAAATTCCATAAAAGAATCATGGCAACCATAGTTCGAAAGTTCACAACTTTCAAAACCCATAAATTAAATAAGAAATTACATAATTCAAACTAAACCGACTCAGTTTAAACTGCAAAATTATATCAAAAGAATTACTAGCAAAGAATAAATAACAAAAAAATAAAAAATAAAGAGAAGGCTGACATACAGGAAATAAATCAAAGGGCTCTTGCCTTGCATAGCTAAAACCACCACCGCCTCCAAATCGTCCTCTCCCTCTCCCTCTATAAGCCATCTCTGCACTTCACTATAGCTTTGTTTCCGAGAAGAAAGCGGTTAAAACTATTTCTAGTTGCTACACTAGAAAAGGAAGAGACATGAGAAGTGGAGCAGGGTGGCTTGGCTGATCCGTCGCTCGCTCCCGTTCACATTGTTATTGATTAATTATTAACAACAAAAACTAAAATTTCGCAACATATTATTTATTAAAATAATATTCATTTTTATTTTTTTCATTAATATTTTTTTAACAAATTTTATTTTTTAACATTTAATTTATTTTTTATTCAGTTGTTATATTCTTATTTTAACTTGACTTTATATTTTTTATTTGTTTTTTTCCATCAATATTTTTTAAATTTATTATTTAATTTTAGATTTATTTTTTTGTTAAATTATTTTACTCTCATAACACAGCTATAGATTTGATGAATTAACTTCATTGATTCTAGTTTTCTATTTTCTTTTTATAATAGACTTTTCTCTATAAATTTATTTTTAAATTTATATTGATTGAAAATTAGATTTTATAATTTGTTTTATTATTCTTTCTATTAGGTTATCCTAAAGTCTCGACCCAAGAATTTTATTTAGCAGGTTAACTTAAGTTGACTCAAGAAATTTTTTATGTTTTTTAATTATTTTTTTTTCAAATTTAAAATTTAATATTGGGTTGGTTGGGAATTTGAATTTTATAATTTATTTTCATTTAATTTTATGGGGTTACTCTAATATTATTACTAAAGTCACGGGTTTTGGAAGATTAGCCCATGTTAAATCAAGTTGTTTGTATTTTTTTTTATTTATGAAGTTATTTCAATCTCATAACACTAGTCAAAGGTTCTTTAATATTGGATTTGTTTTTTATTAGGTTGCTTTAATCTCATGACTTTCATTGTGAGTTTGATGAGTTAGCTTAGTTGACTCTTTTTTTTTGTTTTTATTAAAACAAAATTAATTTGATCATTTAATATTTTGTTTAATTGAGAATTAGACTTTATAATTTATTATGATTTGCTATTTATTACGTTGTTCTAACATCATGACTCAAAAAAGGTGCTCAACAAATTAACTTGAATTCACTTAAATTGTTTTTTGTGTTATTTGTTTAATTGATTTTTTTTCAAATTTCATCATTTAGTATTGGATGTATAAGGTCAATTGAAAATTGAGCTTCATAATTATTTTGATTTTCTTTATATGGATTATTAATTAGTATTTAAAAGTGTATTTTTATTAAAGTTTTATATTATCATTTTGCACTTGAAGTATCAATACTTCATTAACTAAAACATGTTTTATAATAACATATTTAATGATATAAGATACTTTTAATTTATGGTAAATATTCATTTTAAATGCAAGCCTATCACATAAATGAAAGGATTGATTGATGAGTTTAAGAACTGAAATTAAAAGGACAAAGAGGTGGTCAAGCTTAGAAAAGAGATGTTGGTATAGTCCAAACCGGAATACTATTTGGTAATTAGGTTATATCTGGAGCTCTAAATCTTGAATTTAGATCTATTTTATATAGCTGGAAAGGTAAAACATAGGCCTATAACTTTTATGTGAAGTCCAAAATTTTAAAAAGTCATTTTCGAATCTAAATTGTAGCAGCAACAAAGAAGTCTGAATCTGTCCTACAACCCTAGCACTATTTAGTGGTTGGCTCATATCTAGAGTTTTAAAAGTCCAAATAAACTCTATTTTGTTTTTTGAAAAGCTAAGATAATTTTCTACAACTTTCATGTTTTCAAGTGGTTCCAATTCTGATGTTATCAATGATATTTTAGGCATACAAGAGAAGATAAGGATTGTCATCAAGTCAAGAGTTAGCCACCACTCATCAATTAGTCATCAAATCAATAGTTTTTAATTTTGGTCTGTAAAAGGAGGCATTTGTCATGCATTTAGGCATCTTGGTCTCTAAATTAAGATCATGCTCTTGCTTTCTCTCTTTGTATTTTTGTAATGCTTAAGTTTTGCTTTCATTAATATCAAGTTTATGTCTTTCATTTTCTTTCCTTTATTTAGTTAATTTTTATCTTATTTATGTTCTTATTTTGTTTATTTATTTTTCTTTCTTTCATTATGTTTAGTTAAGTTTATTATGTCAAGGTGAAAAGGTTACACTAATGGTGTAAGAATAAGTATGGTATAAACTTAACATGGACTTTAATGTTTGATACTAACATGTTTTGTATTTGCTATCTTGTTCACTCTTTAATATTGTTCTTGTTAAATGACTAATCTAGATTTATGTTGTATAACACTTGGTACAGCAAAATCCTTGCCACTTTCATAGCTCATACTGTATGGTATAACCAACAATTGAGTTATGAAAAGGAACTTGATTTATTGTTAACATAAGTTATAATCATAAATTTCTAAAAACATTTACAAGTATTAGCATTATTCGAATAAGATAGCTAATGTAATCATGTTAACAATTGAGTAATAAGATTTTATACTATACTTGTTCGACATACCATTAGTGGATCATCTAACCTTCTTTTTTTTTATTATTATTATTATTACTACTACTACTACTATTGTTGTTGTTACTATAGTTGTTATTGTTGTTGTATTATTGTTATTTATAATTTATATAATTAACCTCCTTGTTGTTTAATTCAGGTCTTGTTGGATTATTTATTACTTCGACACTCTTGTACTTAGAAAAAGACATCAATCTTTTGGTCGTGTCAAGTTTTTGGTGCCGATGCTGGGGAGGTAAGTTTTTATATAAATTATAGTATTTATTTTATTTTTTCTTTCCATTTTTCTTATATATAACTTTATTTCTTTTCTCTTGTTTCTTCTTCTTTTGTTTTCTTCTTTCTTTTATTATATTCCTACACATGCACGACAATGTGATGTACATTAAGTGGTAGACTTTGTAAGATGTCTTTATCATTTTTCATAAAATATTTCCAAAGAAAATAATCAATTACTTTATAATGAGAATAACCATGTTAGAACACTTAAAGACCATATGAATCCCACAAGAATAAGTGCACCATCATGCATAGTTTTTTCTTTTGATGCATCTCACTTTAATTTCAAGCTAGACATTATTCAACTTTTACCTTCTTTTCATGGTTTACATTTAAAAAATCTATACTTGCATTCAAGGGAATTTGAAGAGCTCTGTAATATGTATAATGACTTAAATTATAGTATAAACACCATCAGATTAAAGTTTTTTCCTTTTTATTTAAAAGAGCTAAAACATAGCTATAAAATTTGAGATCAAGATCCATTCGTACTTGGGATGAAATGCAACTATAGTTTTTAAAGAAGTTTTTTCCATCTCACAGAACAAATTCTTTCAAAAGACAAATCACCACTTTCACTTAAAACCAGGAGAAATATTTTACCAATGTTGGGATAGGTATCAAGACTTGCTTAGTACTTGCCCTCATCATGGTTTTGAAATATGGAGATTGATTTCATATTTTTATGAAGGGTTAACACCAGAGATAAGCAAATTGTTGAATTGATGTGCAATGAAACTTTTAAAGATAAAAACCCCGATGAAGCAATGGAGTACTTAGACTTGTTAGCTGAAAATGTTTAAAATTAGGACACCGCAACCTCCAAGCCAAGTTTGCATCATTAGTTAGAAAAGTCGAGACACTAGAATTGAAAAGGAGTGGTCAATTAAAATCTGTTAAAAACATTATGTGTTAAATATGTGAAATAAATGAACACTCAATCAATGATTGTCCAACCTTGCCTTTTTTAAGGAATGTCTCCATGAACAAGCCTATTCTTTAAACAGTTTTCAAAGGTCTAACCACAACTCATAATCGCAAACATACAATCTTAATTGGAGAAATCACCCAAATTTCAATTGGAAGAGTGATAATAATAATGTACAAACTTCACAACCACCATTTTAAACACACCATAATTTCTAAAATTCTCATAGATATGCACCTCCTTATGCTCCACCTCCTAGAAGAAATCTTGAGAAAACATTTCATATATTCATTGAAAAGCAAGAGAAAATTATACTTAAATTGCTCAAAACATGACAGATTTTAAAGATACTCTCGCAAAATTGACATCTGCTCTCAGTTTTCAAGAGAAAGGTATGTTTCCATCTCAACCACAACAAAATTTCAAAGGGCAATACAATGCAAATGTAAGTAGTTTCGGAAGCCAACACATAGATTAAGTCAAATCAGCCACTACTCTTCGCAGTGGTAAGGTTATTGAAAAACTCACTGTTGAATCTTGTGAAAAAGATGATGAGTCAATATTTAAGGGTAAGGAAGGGGTTGAATTTGAAAATTGCAAAGAAAAGATTGATTCTCTGCCAACACTTCCATTTCCTCATGGCATGACTAAACAAAGGAAAGTCAATCATAACTCTGAAATCTTTAAAACTTTCAAATAGGTAAGAATCAATATACCTTTACTGGATGCTATTAAACAGGTTCCTTCCTTTGCTAAATTTTTAAAAGATCTATGCATTATGAAGAGGAAACTGAATGTGAAAAAGAAAGCCTTTTTAGTAGAACAAGTAAGTGTCATTCTTCAGAATAATAATGCTTTGAAATATAAATACCCTTGTTGTCCTACAATTTCTTGCATTATTGAAGAACACAAAATTGAAAGAGCCTTACTTGATCTTAGAGCTAATGTGAATTTACTTCTATATTCAGTTTTTCAAAGTTTCAATCTAGGTGAGTTAAAACCAACTTCTATAACTCTTTTACTTGCTGATATATCTGTAAAAATGCATAAAGAAATAATTAAAAATGTGTTAGTATAAGTTGATAAATTCATTTATCCTATGAATTTTATTGTTTTGGACACACAACTTGTTGAAGCATGTAATTCATTTCCTATTATTTTAGGATGTCCATTTCTTACAACGTCTAATACATTGATTAATTATACGAATGGACTAATGAAGCTATCATTTAGAAACATGAAATTAGAGATGAATATTTTCAACATTTGCAAGCAACATAAAGATGATAATGATTTATAGAAAGTGAACTTTACTGAAAAATTAATTAATGATCAAACCACTTCTAGTGAAATTGAGATTGATGAATCTGATGATTTGCAAATAATTTATTTTCAGGAAAATCAAAGGCAAGTAATTGGAGACCACAAATTGAGGAATTTCCACTATGATCAATTAAATCCATACCTTCAAGTGTTCAATCACCCAAACCTAATTTGAAGTTGTAACAACACGGCTTTTCAGGCCCCAAAACAACAGAATTTTTTTTTTGACACACATCTTGTCGATAAATTTCGAACCTATTTTTCCTCACATCAATCAAAATGCAATCCATACATCAACTACATTCAACATTTCATTTAAAAGGGAAATTTACATAAACACATAATATCATTTTTGCATGCTTAGAGGTTCATATTATAATATTACATCCATAGACATGAGTTTGCATTCTTATCCTACTAATTTTCACCACGAATTTAAACAAAAGGGTTCAATAAAAGTTATACATCTAATACATTGATCCATACAAAATACATCGTGAGTTAGGATGCAACTACATGATTCCTTGCAAAAGTAGGTTCCCGTGTATCGGGTTTCCTAGGCTTCTCGTTGATGTGATGTCCCTGTTGCAGTGCAAAATATTTAAGAGAATGCAATTGCTTATTAGTAATAATGATAATTAAGTGGTCTAGCAGGAAAAATAAAACATTAACATTATTTTATGGTTGATGCATGATATTTGTAGTTTCTTCATATACATAGTATACACAATTTATAGTACATATAGTTGCACCAATTCTTGTAATCAACCAAAATCTTAAACCCAGCTATCCTCTCAAGGTATCATTTGTTGAGATTAACCGTTCACTCACCCCGATCATCCACTTCGGATGCCTTTAGCCGAAGCTAATCAATCACTTGTCCCGGTCATCTATTCGGATGCCATTAGCCGAGGCTAATCATTCCTTTATCCCGGCCATCCATTCGGATGCCATTAGCCGAGGCTAATCATTCCTTTATCCCGGCCATCCATTCGGATGCCATTAGCCGAGGCTAATCATTCCTTTATCCCGGCCATCCATTCGGATGCCATTAGCCGAGGCTAATCATTCCTTTATCCCGGCCATCCATTCGGATGCCATTAGCCGAGGCTAATCATTCCTTTATCCCGGCCATCCATTCGGATGCCATTAGCCGAGGCTAATCATTCCTTTATCCCGGCCATCCATTCGGATGCCATTAGCCGAGGCTAATCATTCCTTTATCCCGGCCATCCATTCGGATGCCATTAGCCGAGGCTAATCATTCCTTTATCCCGGCCATCCATTCGGATGCCATTAGCCGAGGCTAATCATTCCTTTATCCCGGCCATCCATTCGGATGCCATTAGCCGAGGCTAATCATTCCTTTATCCCGGCCATCCATTCGGATGCCATTAGCCGAGGCTAATCATTCCTTTATCCCGGCCATCCATTCGGATGCCATTAGCCGAGGCTAATCATTCCTTTATCCCGGTCATCCATTCGGATGCCATTAGCCGAGGCTAATCATTCCTTTATCCCGGTCATCCATTCGGATGCCATTATCCCGGCCATCTAATCGGAAGCCATTAGCCGAAGCTAATCAACCTTTTGACAACATTTAACATTTGACTATCTGTTATCTATTATAACCCAATATGGTAACATTCATGTTAAAGTATCACATTATTTAACGTATGAAAAAGGAAAGTGGAAGTCACCTACCTGCTCTACCTGTGGTTTGTTATTGTCTTGACGATGGTCCGATCCCGACCGCACCACCTAAGACAACAATGGTCACAATTCAGTACATTTGTATTTTTGAATCATATTTGTCGCTACACTTATTTCAAAAGTTCATATATTCACATTCAAGTGTTCCATATTTTACACCATCATACCATGAAATTGTTACTAGCATTTAAGTCATTTTTGCCTAGGAGGCTTATTGTAGAAATCGGCAACGAGAACTGGTTCGCTGCAGGCTGCCAAATTCGACAACGAGAATTGGTTCCCTCCAGGTTGCCAATTCGGCAACGAGAATTGGTTCGCTGCAGACTGCCAAATTCGACAGCGAGAAGTGGTTCGCTACAGGCTGCCAATTCAGCAGCGACAACTGTTTCGCTGCCAGCAGCAGTTCGACAGCAAAAACTGTTTCGCTGTTGGCGTCACTGTTCCGGCAGCAGATGCTAAATTGTAGGGGACAACTCAGTTTTAGCAGCGAATCACAATTTCGCTACAACTAACTCAACTTCGATGGTGAATCACAATTCACTATAGAACATGAAACTCGACAACGAATGTTAATTTGTTGCAGATAACTCAACTTCAGCAGCAATTCACTGTAGCCGACACAATTTTGGCAGTGAATCACAATTTCGCTGGGTGCTTGACCGCTTTTTATGATCGGCTTATTTTAACTCGCAAGTGCACGAGTGTGCGATGTAGCAATTAACTCGGTAAGATCGAGGTCATATCCACAGAGAGCTAGATCTGGAAATTAAGCTAGGTAACAAAAAAAAAATCAAGAGAAATTAAATTAACAATAACTTGGTTGAAAATAATTGATGGATTTGTTTTCAAAGATGAAAAGGTGTAAATAGATTTTAGAAGACAAGAAAAAGTAAGACTTGGTCCAAATCAATTTTAATGGTGATGTATTGGTGATTTCTTCAACATATATAAGATAACTCAACCTAATATCAACGATGGTGATATTAGATCGGAAGATATTACAATGAAGTTTAGAAAAATGAAAATTGATTATTGCTTAAGAATGAACAAGTACTTTCATATTAAGTAAGACATTGAATCAAGCAATCTC
>SRLM01004145.1:0-15525 GCA_015708895.1 Populus ilicifolia
ACATGAAAGTTCTAGGAAATTGTCTTAGCTTTCTTGTGTAAAAAATTCAGCTCATTTCAACGTCTAAAACTCCAGATATGGCCAAAATACTAAACAGTCCTCGGGCTAGAGGACAGATTCGGGCTTCTTTGTTGTTGTAACAATTTGGACTTGAAAATGGCCTTTTTAGATCTTGGGCTCCTAGGAAAGTGGTAGGTCTATGTCTTACCTTTCCATCCATATAAAGTAGACCTAAATATGAGATCTATAGCTCCAGATATGACCCGATTACCAAACAGTGTTCCGGTTTGGATTGCACCGACATCTCTTTTCTAAGCTTGATCATCTCTTTGCCTTTGCAATTGAAGTTCTTAAAGTCATCAATCAATCCTTTCATTTATGTGATAGGCCTGCATTTAAAATGGATATTTACCACAAATTAAAGGTATCTTATATTATTAGATAAATTATTATAAAACGTACTTTAGTTAAGGAGTTATTGATACTTTAAGTGCAAAATGATGATATAAAACCATGATAAAAATGCACTTTTGAGTACTAATCAGTTACACATTGGATTATTATATTATTTATGTTTTTTTATTAAAGGTAATAACTAAAGGAAAGGGATAGTGTATAAATCTTTAAAAAAATGATGATAATAAAAACATCGATAAGTTTGGTCTCGTAGCCTCATTAACCTAAGCAATTAAACTCAATGGGGTGTTTTAACACCTAATACTCTAAAGTCAGCTGACTTGAAAGTTATTGGTCCAACGCTTGTTACATGAATTGACAGCATATTGGCATGTGATTAGCAATCATTGTTTCAACATAAGTGTCCAAAAAGAATGACTTTTGAGACAATATTAAAGTATATAAGTGTAGTTTTGTCCTAATACACACACACACACACATATTAGGGAGGACTGTTACGACACATTAATTTTATAATAGAATGAACTTCGAAGGTTGGACTCACATTTACCTTCTTAGATCTGTAAGAGATAGTACCATTAGACTAAGCATACAAAAGTTAAATTAGTAAGGTAGGGGTTTAGAAAGATGAGCCTTTATGGTGTTTTCATGTATATGTTAATGCCCTAAACATGTTGCATTTGTATCATATTATATAGGATGAAAAATACAAAATATATAAGACCCTAAGTTAGGGTTATAAAGAATGAAATGTTTGTTAAGGTTTAATAGGAAAAAATTATATTGGTATGTGTATTGTGTTATCAATTGAGATGTATAGATTCTGATATTTAGATGTATAGATCCTGGTATTTGAAGTAAATGAGTATTTTTATTATAAGATTTAATACATGATTCTTTTACTTAATTATAATATGGAAAGCTAATGTAATATTATGTATTGCACAATTGTTACACCTTTCATCTAGATAGTGGATAAGCCTATTAATGAACTAATACTAACATGATCAAAAGCTTGATGTATTTTTTCAAGTGCAAAAGTATCGAAGTAATAAATAACCCAGCAAGACTGGTGTCAAACCACAAAGAGGTTAATTGTATAAATTATAAATAAAAATATAATACAACAATAACAATAACAGCAACAACAATAGTAGTAGTAGTACTAATAATAATTATTATAATAATAGAAATAATGATTAGTACTTAAAAGTGTATTTTTATCAGGGTTTTATATCATCAGTTTACATTTGAAGTATCAGTAACTCCTTAACTAGAGTATGTTTTATAATAACACGCCTAATAATATAAGATACCTTTAATTTATGGTAAATGCTCATTTTAAATGCAGGTATTCTCACAATTCAAAAAATTAATTGTTGTGATTAACTATTGGAAGTGAAAGAACAAAGAAAAGGCTAAGTTAGAAAGGAAATGCCGATTCAATTCAAATTTGAACACTATTAAGTCATTGGATCATATCTAGAGCTATAGATATTGGATTTCAAATTAATTTATATGACTAGAAAGATAAGAAATAAGCCTACAACTTTCATAAGGAAAGACCTAAATTTCCCATTTTCAAATTCAAAGTTTGGCCATAAAAGAGAAGTCAAAATCTATCTTGCAATTTAGTCCAAATACTACTCAGAGTTTACCCATAACTAGAGTTTTAGAAGACTAAATAATGTGAAATTTGGTGGGTGGAAGAAAAAAACAATTTCCAACAACTTTCATAAAGAAGACCAGCTCAAATACTGACGGTAGAAATGACATTTCATCTAAACAAGAGCATGAGGGTTATCCACCATGTCCACCAGCAGCACTGCTCGGTATTTTAGACATATCTCAAGCTATAATACTCCAAATGCTCTAAATTTGATGGGTAAAAAGAAAAGATAATTTCCAACAACTTTTATAGAAATATTTTATCAAATTTTGATTGCATAAATGTCAATTCATTCGGCCAAAATACTTAAGTGTTGTTGTCTACCAAGTCCATTAATCAATAGTTGGCCACTACATCAATTATCAATTACCAAATAAATAGTTCTAAATTTTAGCCTATAAAAGGAATCATTTCCATTCATTTAGGCATCTTCTTTTTATATTAAGATCATGTTCTTGCTCTCTCTCTTTATATGTTTGTAATGCTTAAGTTTTGCTTTCATTAATCTCTTGTTCATGCTTTTTATTTCTTTACTATACTTAGTTAACTTATATCATGTTTATGTTCTTATATTGTTTATTTAAGTTTTTCTTCTTTATAATGTCTAGCGAAGTTAATTATGTCAAGGTGAAAAGGTTTTACTAATGATATTAGGATAAGTATAATATAAACTCAATATGGACTTCAATGCTTATATCCTAAACAACTTGCTATTAGCATGTCTTATTGTTTTTATCTTATTAATTCTTAATACCTTCCTTGTTAAATGGTTAATCTAGATTTGTGTTGAATAACACTTGGTACATCAAATATTTGATCCTTCATAGTCTTCAACCGACATCGTTATTATGAGAGGAACTTGATTTGTTGTTAACATAAGTTAACATCATGAATACTTGATAAGAAATGATGCCTATGAAAATTCAAGAATTTATAAAGCAAGAATTAAAGAGTTTCATGACAAGAAAATACTAAGAAAAACATTCAATGTTGGTCAGAAAGTCTTACTTTATAATTCTTAACTTTACTTATTTCCTGGAAAACCAAGATCAAGATGGAGCGGTCTGAAACATGTGTATATATATGGGGCCTGTGATATCGAGAATCCAAAGAATGACAATGTTTTCAAGGTAAATGGACATCATTTTAAAGTTGTTCTGAAAGCTAACACCTAGATCAAGTCAAATTAGTCACTACTCTTTACAATAGTAAGGTTATTGAAAAACTCACTCTTGAACCTTGTAAGAAAGATGATAAGTCAATTTTTGAGGGTAAGGAAGGGTTTGAATTTGAAAATTACAAAGAAAAAAATTACTTCAATTTTCTTATGTCATGACCAAATAAAGAAAAGTTAGTCATAATTTTAAAATCTTTGAAACTTTCAATCATGTAAGGATTAATATATCTTTGCTAGATGCTATTAAATAGGTTCCTTCTTATGCTAAATTTTTGAAAGATCTGTGTACTATGAAAAGAAAACTAAATGTGAAAATGAAAGCCTTTTTAGTAGAAGAAGTAAGTTGCATTCTTCAGAACAATAATGCTTTAAAATATAAGACCCTGGTTGTCTTACAATTTCTTGCTTTATTGAAGAACATAAAATTGAAAGAGCCTTATTTAATTTTGAAGCTAATGTGAATTTAATTTCATATTCAGTTTTTCAAAGTCTTAATCTATGTGAGTAGTCCAAATCTATCCTATAACCCATACACTATACAGTGTTCAATCCATATCTTGAGTTCTAGAAGCCTAAATGACTTTATTTGTTTATTTTTACTGGAAAGTTAAGACAATTTTCTAAAACTTTCATGTGTACAAGTGGTTCCAATTCTGACATTATCAATGTGTTTTATTTAGACAAGAAGATAAAGATTGTCACCAAGTCAAGATATGGCCGCCCACTCATCAAATATTAATCAAATCAATAGTTTTAAATTTTAGCCTATAAAAGGAGGCATTTACATTATATTTAGGCATTTTGGTTTCTAGATCAAGATCATGCTTTTGCTCTCTCTCTTTGTATTGCTTAAATTTTGCTTTTATTGATATCAAGTTTATACCTTTTATTTCCTTTACTTTACTTAGTTAACTTTTATCTTATTTATGTTTTTATTTTGTTTATTTATGTTTCTTTCTTTCATTATGTTTAGTTAAGTTTATTAAGTCAAGGTGAAAAGGTTACACTAATGGTGTAAGAATAAATATAATATAAACTCAACATGGACTTTAATGTTTGATACTAACATGTTTTATATTTGTCAAATGGCAATGTTTTCAAGGTAAATGGACATCATTTGAAAGTTTACTTTGATAATTTTTCAATTAAAAATAACTCTATTAAATTGGGTGATCCTATATATAAAGATTGATTTTTTTTCCCTCACATTGTTTTTGTGTTTCTTTTTTTATGATTTTTTTTTTTGCTAGTTTCTCTCATCCTAGTCAAATGGTGGATAACGATACTCTTTAACTTAAGTTGGTTATTTCAGTTTCCTATAATAACTGATATCTGTGTATATATATGTGCAATTCTTTACTCTTTACTCTTTACTCTTTACTCTTTACTCTTTACTCTTTACTCTTTACTCTTTCCCCTTTCTTTAAATCTCTCCTTCAATTCTCATTTAAAAATGGACAACACTCTTAAAATATTAAAAAATAATTTTCCTGCTCTGCCTCAAAATGTGATTACAAAAATTTACCTTACTAGATATGCAAAATTGAGGTTGTTAATGAATTAGAAATTCCTAAAGATATTTACTGGTTGATTGAAGTAAAGGTCTAATTATTAGATGGGTCCTCTAATTCCTTTATTTCACACATGTCTAGAATAGGTAAAAGCACTTTTGCAAAGAAATATCATGCAAAACAACTGAAAGTTTGTCATCAATGTGCTAGATGGACTTGTAATGCACAATGTTGTTCTTTATTAATGGTATTTGTAAATTGTGAAGATAAAATACAATTCATTAAGGATGGTTTGGGTAAGGGATCTTTAGATAATCTTCTATTGACTCTTAAAACGCATCCTGGTAAAGATGTGCATCATGCAATTCATGATTTATGGTCTCATTTTCGTAAAGAACATGATCGACTTATTGGAAATCTGACTAATAAAGACCTTGTTTGTCAATTTTTAAGAAAACTAGATAAGAAATCTATCCCTGACCCATAGAGGGCGTTTAAGCCGTTCTTGGACATATCACCAAGAGAAGATGTCAGTCAAAATCACAACTACTTATGCATACACGTGCTTTTTCAAAAATAAATAAATAAAGAGAGAGAGAGAGAGAGTGTGTGTGTGTGTGAGAGAGAGAGAGAGAGAGACTCCAAGTGGCCTACGTATAGGTGGTATGATTGCCTTTTTAATTTCTTATATATGAAATCCTCTCTTCCTTCCTTTCATTTCTACTCAACTCATACCTTCAACAAATATAGAAGTGTGTAGAAATGACAAGTTCCTCAAGTCATCATATAAAAAATGTTTGTGTTTTCGGTGGATCTAGTCCTAGGAAAGAAAAGGAGTTTTAGAATCAGTAAATCATCTTGGTCAAGTGTTAGTTGAGAGAAATATTCATTTAGTGTATGGGGGAGGTAGTCTTGGGTTAACTAACTGTGTTTTCTATTTCATAAAGCATGTGCAAAATTGTTGTTACTAGAACGGTAGAGTAAAGGAGCTCTTTTGTTAAAGTAACTCTTAAGACGTATCTTAGTAACCATTCTTAACAAGGTCTATCGTAATACTTCTTGAAATATTCAGGTTTACAAGCTCTCGCATTATTATCACTTAATGTTGCTCATATATTCATTTAACATGTATTCTTCAACCTTAATTTTCACACACACACTTTAACATATGATTGTGGGTTGCACATTAGATTATTACATTATTTATGTTCTTTTGTTAAAGGTAACAACTAAGGGAAAGGGATAGTATATAATTTGCAAAAAAAAAAAGGATGATAATAAAAATATAGATAAGTTTGGTTTTGTAGTCTCCCTAACCTAAGCAATTAAGCTCGAAGGGGTGTTTTAACGTCTAATACCCTAAAGTCCAATGCTTGTTACATGGGTTAAGAAGAAAAGCTTAAGGGAACTAAACATTATATTATTTTTGTATCAGTATCCACAACCCAAGTTATTAAGTTTATAGACCTAATACCTTAAGACCACCTAATCTAAGAGTCACTGGCCCAAAGCTCATTACATGGATTAAAGATACATCATGTTTTAAGTTATATGATGTGAATTAAATATGCATCGTGTTTTAAGTTATATGTATATATATTAAAAAAAAAGGGTGAAAAATAATATTAAACTCAATCCAAGGAAGTTAACCTTAAATATTAAAACAAAAATTTTGTTTTCTTCCAAAAAAATCCCTATAATTATGTGTTAATATATTGAGCACAAAAGAAAGATTTATTAATATCTTATTTAAGAGGTATTAAACAGATATATAAATTTAATGAGAGTTTGTTTATCTGGATAGATTAATGAAAATTAAATGATGAATGTCTTGCTTTGTGAAATTTACAAATTATTTTTCTATTTTAATGCTTTGATTACTAGGAACTAATAATAAGCTGATTGGGAGGGTGTGATTAGTACTTAAAAGTATATTTTTATCGAGGTTTTATATCATTATTTTGCACTTGAAGTATCACTAACTCCTTAACTAAAGCATGTTTTATAATAACATATCTAATAATATAAGATACTTTTAATTTATGGTAAATGTTTATCTTAAATGCAGGCCTATCACATAAATGAAAGGATTGATTGATGAGTTTAAGTACTGAAATTCAAAGGATAAAAAGAGGGCTAAACTTAGAAAAGAGATGTTGGTGCAGTCCAAACTGAAACACTGTTCAGTAATTGGGTTATATATAAAGCTATAGATCAGCTATAGATCTTAGATTTAGGTTTATTTTATATGGATGGAAAGGTAAGACAAAGGCCTATAACTTTCATACGGAGTTCAAGATTTAAAAAGGTCATTTTCAAATCCAAAATATAGTAACAACAAATAAGTCAGAATATATCCTACAACCCAAACACTGTTGAGTGTTCAGCCCATATCTTGAGTTGTAGAAGTTCAAATGACCTCATTGTTTTTTCATAGAAAGCTGAAACAATTTTTTAGAACTTTTATGGTAGAAGTGGTTTGAATTTTGATGTTATTATTGATGTTTTATTCAAACAACAAGATAAAAATTGTCACCAAGACAAGATGTGATCACCCACTCATCAATTATTTATAAAATCAATAGTTTTAAATTTTGACCTATAAATGGAGGCATTTACCATGTATTTAGTTATCTTGGTTTTCATATTAAGATCATACTCTAGCTTTCTCTCTATATATTTTTGTAATGCTTTATTTTTGCTTTCATTAATATCTTGTTTATGTCTTTCATGTCATTTTCTTTACTTAGTTAACTTTTTTTTTATTTATATTTTTTTCTTATTTATTTATGTTTTTTTTATTTCATTATGTTTAGCTAAGTTTGTTATGTCAAGGTGAAAAGGTTACACTATTGGTGTAAGAATAAGTATAGTGTAAATTTAATATGGACTTTAATGTTTGATACTAATATATTTTGTATTTGTTATCTTGTTCACTTTTTAATACTTTGCTTATTAAATGTATAATCTATATTTATGTCGTGTAACACTTGGTACAACAAATGATTGGCACTTTCATAGCATAAACCATATGGTATAGCATATATAATAATATATGTTATATTATTATAACATTTACCATTAATTAAAGATATCTTATATTATTAGATATGTTATTATAAAACATGTTTTAGTTAAGGAGTTAGTGATATTTTAAGTGCAAAATGATGATATAAAATCTCGATAAAAATGCACTTTTAAGTACTAATTGTGTAGTAATAATAAGAGTTTATAGTATACTTGTTTGAAATATCATTAGTGGATCTTCTAACCTTGATATTTATTGTTATCATTGTTTAATCCTCACATTGATCATCTCAAGATTCTCATCAATTTCTTCTTCTTCTTCTTCTTCTTCTTCTTCTTCTATTATTATTATTATTACTATTATTACTATTGTTATTACTATTACTATTACTATTACTATTACTATTACTATTATTGTTATTGTTGTTGTTGTATTGTTTTTATTTATAATTTATATAATTAACCTCCTTGTGGTTCGACTCTAGTCTTGCCAGGTAATTATTAGTTCGACACTCCTATACTTAAAAGAAGATATCAATCTTTTAATTGTGTCAAAATAATATGTCATTTGCCCCTTGAAAATTAAAAATAAAATAACTTAGTCGAGGCGCACAAGCCTAGGCTAAAAAGTCCACATGTCTAGGCTTATTTTTTTGCATCTATTGGTTTTTTTTTCCCTACCATTTTTCTCCTTTGGTATTGGGTTTTAATTAAACTTTTTATTGACTATTTTAAAAAAATATGATACTTTTAATAAAATATGATTTGATTTTTACTTAATTTAATAATACACTTTCAAAAAAAAAATCTAATTTTAGGTGGCATTTTTTCTATGCAGCTTTACTTACTTTCTTTTTCTCTTTAATTCTATTAAAATGTTTTTTATTTATTTTTATTATTATTTTATTAAATAAAATATTAGTTCTAATAATGCCTCATTTATAGCCTGTATTTCAAGATTAAATATCTATATCCATGTGTACCTTACAACTTTATAGTAATATTGTTTGGTTTTTAACGAGTTTTTACATGATAACATTTTTTATAATATATACAACCTTACATGATTTTTTTCTTTAATTTTACTCCATCAATTTCATATTTATATTATCATTAGATTAAATAAAAAAATTAATTTTGATAAAAAAAATATTAAACACAACAAGACAAATAACTTGTGAAATCAAATATTTTAAACTATTTTAATCTCTTAAATTTTTCAATTTAAAATTTATTTATTGTTAATGTTTTTTATATTTATTGAAATAAATTAACCTTGATTTATTTAATTAAATATATGTATATATACATATTATTTACACCAGATATTTTTAAATTAAGTGTTGCGACAAAGTCTATATATTTATTTTATTTTATTCTGGAAAAAAAACATATTCGTCGCTGCGGGTTAGTTAGAATGAATTGTATATTTTTTTTTTAATTTACATGAGGTATTCAAATTAATTTACACGCATTACAGCTAATTCTCGTTACGCATTAAATACCATGCAACTAATTCTCATTGCTATTGAATACCATGCTAGAATGAATTATTAATACGTGATTGTGGATGCATGTCGTTAAAGATGTGACAAGGGAGTTGTCTTTATTAGCAATAGCGGATAGATTTCAGAATTTGGCACGTCAAATTGAGAGTGTTGATGGAAAGTCCAGAAGGCAGCGCGTGGCTTGGAGAAGAAGACCTATATTGGCTTGGAGATGTCATGGTCTCCGCGAACGTGGCGTGCTTATCCTCAGTGTCAGGCATGCATGCCACCTTCCCACTTGCAAGGGTTCTGATAGACTTTTGCCAATAAAACCAAAAAAAACCAGCACGGCAGCGGATAGAAAAAGAAATTCCTCATCAATTGACATTCCCGACGTCTGCTAATGAGACTTCAGGGTGCTTGAAATTGTTTTCAAAATGTTTTTATGTAGTTTTATGTATAAAAGTTATAGGTTTATGTAAATTCCTCACCAATTGACATTACCAAGGGCCATTTTCCCTCCAGCTGTTGAAGTTTTTGTATCTATCGATAGAAACCGGTGTATAATCTGGGGTTCAAATTGGTGTTGCATGAACCCAGAAAGTTTCAAGTCTGGAATTTCAATTATTATCCTTTTCTTCTTCATCATGGTAACCAAAAACGATAGCCATAAATTTCAAGCCGAAGAAAGGATGCAACAAAGATGGCTCAAGCAAACCTGTGGCACTACACTTGCATATAATTGATCCATGTTAGAAACGTCTGGTCTAGAGTCTAGAGAAAAGCGCCTGTAATTAATTAATAGCTGGTCGATATTAAAATTCAAAATAGGGATTCTGGGACCATTTGCCACTGTACAACATATCATAAGCGCCTAAGAACTGCGATGCTGGGGGACCATGCATTGCCACTGAGAAAAAGCTAAAGAGAGCAACGTGCCTGTATAAGAACAAACAAAACCTAAAATTATGATGAAATACAGGCAATATCTCTAAGATTCTGATTTGTGGGCTCATCCAGTGAAGGCAATTTGCATTAGATTTAAGCCTACTTTCCATCGCTAAATGATAGTGGTTCTTTTAATTCAAAGCATATAATCATGAATCGCCCAGCTTACAAGTCACTGCATGGCATCTTTTAGTACAAGTTGTAAAGGACGAAGCACAAGTTGAATCAAATCAAGATGCCGCGCAATCAACGTAGACGATCCATTATAGGGAGTACTTAAAAGGAAAAAGCTCAACAAGTAGACGCATTATTCCTTTAATCAGTGGCTAACTTTTGTTGCCGCCAACCAAAATGATTAAAAAAAACAAAAACACTAAATATAGAGGACAGAGAAATGAAACTCTATGGTGGCTGTCAAGCTTTAACTTAAATCAAGTTTGCAGCAGCAGTACTTTGAACAACCCCAATGAAACATTTTCTACCTTTTAATTACATTAAGATTTAAAGTTTGGGCAGAGAGCCATTGCAAAATATGGTGCACGATTGCTCGTTCCCGTAGATGTTAAAAAAAAGCCATGGGAGCAGAAACTTCCACTTCAAAATGGCACCCAGACATACCACCAGTCGCAGAGGTAACAGTGGGACAGCTTTCCGAGGTTGAGATGGTGGATTTCAGTGGAGGTGGAATCACGAAGGAATACGCCACAGAGGACATCGAGAACGCTGATCCCTCTACCGTGAGTTGTAGCTACCTTCTTACTATTTGTGTGTTCAGTCATATGTTTCAATCTCTCTACATGTAACCATATCATTTCGTAAGGCTTGGTCTCTGTCTAGGAATTGCTTGAAAGGAATTTCATAAAAAACAGATGTAAGAGCAAACGATGATGCAGATATATAAAGTCTCAGTCCGAACTTCGAAAGTAAAAGTAGTAGGAGTCAGAAATCCAAGACAATAAAGGTACAACTGGGTCTTCAAATTCAAAATTTATTACCATGATCATTATCTTCTGCTAGTTTTCTTATCTTAAATCATTTTGCAGCTACAGAACCAGAATCATGTACTCCTACTAATTATACAAGTTAACTCCTCTCCCAACGATGTTGTTTGGTTAACATAATAATTTTTTACAAAAAAAGATCACATTCTCAAGCTCTCTGCATCTCCACTGGTGTCTTTATGGCTCCTTCAACCACAAGACTAGTACCGCCAACAGACTTGAAGAAGCAGCCTCTGGAGCAAAAACTCCCTATCCACAACAGTTGGTCCCGAAATACCACCGATTGCAGAGGTTGCTGGTGGGGTCTTTCCAGTAGAGATGGTAGACTGGACAGGAGGTATGATCGAGGATGATGATTCTGCAGTTGATGTAAAAACCATTGACCTATCAACTGTAAGTACGAATATTATTTTTCAGTTTGTTGAAAACAAAACCCTTCCAAACTGGTAGATTGCAGGTATATGTTCAACACAAACTAATTTCTCATGCAGACATGCAAAAAAATATACGACGAAGTAGGAGAACAAAGTAGTGCCTGGTAGCGAAACATGCGTAGAAATTTAGGAGCTGCTAATAATAACTTCATCAGAAGAACCTACAAGATTATTTTAATCAAATCACAATGTGAACTAGATCTATTTGAATGATTGTTAACCATGGTTTCTTTGGAAACTGGTTAGGTTCATTATCTCAATTTCTCAATCAGAGTTTTGGACAAGGATGGGAACCCAGCAAAGCCAGGTGATGTTCTTGCTGTTGAAATATGCAACTTGGGTTTTGCAGCATATCATTTGACAGAAAATGGAGGTGGTTCATTGACTGGCCATTTTCCTTGTGCAACCAAAGCTATCTGGTATTTTTAAGGAATACGTGCCTCTTCGCCTCAAATACCATCAACAAAGGGATAAAGTTTATTTGATAACTGATATAGAGAATACAATGGTGTTTCTCACAGATGTATCTTTTGCTATCATGCTGTCCATGTGAAGGAAGGATTTCTGGAAAAGTCGATTCTCCTAATGCTGGTGCGACCTTTGCAGTCCCAACAGCTATCTGTGATCAGGTAGTTAATTGACATCCTATCTCCAGATTAACATACATTCTCAAATGGAATGCATGACGTTCTATTATCTGGTACCCAAGGGAGAATTGAACTGAAGAGCTACGCTATTCCTTACCATAATCCCAGACACTACTGATGCGAACCCCAGTTGGCTGGATAGTTCACCTATTCAAACAATCACGGTATATAAGAGTTTGCTTGTAACCTGCATGAACCTTATATCCTCACAGCAAACAAGAATCCTCGTAATGGAAAAGCAAGGAATAGTGGTTGTCAGCAGCGAAGATTTGAAGACAGGAAAATGTCATCACCTTGCGTCCTTGTGATTGATCTTCTGGGTTTTGAAATGGTGTGGATGAGTGCACTGTGGAGGATATTCGATTAAGTGAAAGGATAATGTGTTGATATATATAAAAAAGAAAGTGAAAAAAATAAATTTAGGACTTCAAAATATTTAAAAATGAAGTAACAAGGGGATGTTAGCTCCTTTGAACCTTTTGTATTAAATCTTATGTTTTGGTAACATGCCACTACGAGCATGCTGAAGAATAAAGACTGTCACAACGTATACATATATCGCACTGAATTTTAGAGTCAAACAAAAATATAATTTATTCGATTTCTCAAACATCAACTAGAAAGAAATTATCTCGAACATCATCTAGAAAGAACATTAGTTGCTATATAAACTCATTAGAAAGCACGATTGCAGCAACCAGCCCTTCAATTTTGCAAGGTCAAAGGTTCCACCAGAACTAGTAGGCAGAAGAACACAATCTCCCATGTATAAAATATAGTTCAATAAGTGACGAAAATAGTAAAACACAATTTCCCACAGTTCAAGAAATTTCATGCGTTCACATAAACGGCAATAAGAACAATGCCCACGCAAGAGATAACATTTCTTGGAGTACGAACGTCAAATGACTGAAACAGAGTTGTTTGTCTTCAAAAACAGGTTCAGCCCTTCAGAAAGGAGAGCGAAGGATCTATGGATTAGTTCTTGTATGTTTATAAGAATAACCTCAAAACTTTAACAGGTAAAATGTATCCTCCTCCCACAGAATTATTAAAGCTGCTCTAGCGTAGCATCTGTTTAATAATATATCGAGAGTGTCCGATGGTGTGGAAGAGATGGATTTTGAACACCGTAAGCCCATAGCCATAGGTCCAACTCCACACTCAGCACCTGAAAAAATGGAGCCTTCACTGTCAAATAGAATTCAAAGAGTACAAAATTGAGAATCAGCAAAAGAAAGGATTTATTTTAGCAAAAAGCCAGTTTTTTCTCTAGACAGAAGAAGACAAAAACTTCGTATGTTTATTGATCAGAAAAGAAAAAAAATACTTGAAGTATAAATTTATTTATTTTTTGAAAATTTGCTAGGATTAACTACCAAATATGACCCAAGATGAAATTGTTAGGAAAGCAGATTAGAATATTTGCTAAAACATCACTAATGTGCAGGATTTTTTTTCCAAATACCAATAAATGGGTGCTGCCACTGCCATTCTTCTCCTCTGTATTTTAAAAGAAAATGCCTACCATGATTGTGTGGTCAAAAGTGATTATATGAAGATTGTTGCCAGAAGAATTACATAAATGTAAAATATTTATAGAAATTACATTGGTCAATGTATACATATACAAAATATAGCATCACAGTCAGATTTCTTCCCCAAAAGATCACGTTCAAATTCCAGCAGGAAATAGAGCAATCTTTCTCCATTTGTGTAACCAATATAAAAACTCTACAGTATGCAGACAGAAAAATATTTTTTTAAAAAAAAAAAAAAAGCTGTCAGTTCCACCATACCTGCTTTCCTAATTTTACACTAATCAGGTCCCTCATTTTCTCCACAGCATATATGGAACAGGCTCGTAATTCAACTTCCTCCTCACTTCCTGAAACTATTTCTTTATTAGACTCAATTATGCTGGCAAGGGTTGAACTATATTTTAGCACACCAAGCTTCCGCAGCATAGCTGGGACAATATAGTCCGCAAATATAGTGATTGAGCTAATGTCATTGAATTCTCCATATCCTTGGCCTTTGAAAGCACCATATAGATCAGCAGCAAATATCTGAGCTCTTTTATACAAGAATATCTGGTGGCCTTTGTAAACAGAGTGGTCTCGAAAGCCTGAAAGATCCCAATTGTATACAATCATTGTTTAAGTATCCTTGCAGGTTAACTGTAGTATCTTCACATACAACCATGTCAAGATACGTATCTATTGATTTGGAGTTGATGAAAAACTGTAAGAAATTACCAGGAAAGTGACTGGCTATAGTGGCAACAAGCTTTGCAGCTGATCTCCCACAGGACTCCACTAGATTCGATGCTTTACCCCCAAAACTTCTTTCCAGCTCAAAACCAACCTATATCAAGAAGTTTACTGATATCAAACAACTTATTAGATCACAAGACTAAGAAATTGAATGAAATTAGATGCAGATTGATACCAATCAACTCAGAGACTAAGATATTTGCATAATAATCCTCAAAAAAATTAAAATGGAAACAATGTTAATTGGCAAATAATTCTAAGTGAAAAGGTAACCTCATGCAGCAGACGAACTCGTTCGTCCTCCAGAGGAAGTGGTCGGGGCCACTTTAACAAGTTGCGTAATTGAAGACCTGGCAACAAGAATTGTGGTCTTTCAATATTTACAAAAAAAACATACACCCTATACTGCAAAAAGTGTAGACATTGTATCCAAAAATGCGTTTCAAGAAACATTAATTTTTTTTTAAAAAAAAAAGGAAATAGAAAAGGTCAATGATTAAAACTTAAAAATTAATTCCCTCATCTAGAAATTAGAATTAAATACTTTCAGTGCACTTTGAGAAGGAACAGGAATGAATGTTGAAAGGTCGATTCCTTCATGTGGACATCAGATTAAACCCTAGTTAGAATGGTGCTTGTTGCTTGACTGAATTTAAATTTCATGCAATGCCGAAGACAAATACCACATTTAGAATGCTAAACCATATCAATCATATATTCAGCTTTAATACCCTTGAATAGCTACTTCTACACTAAGAATTTAGGCTGCCATGAATAGAGAGACAATCAATAAGTTAAAGGCACCAGTGAAATTCAATTTGCTTGTGAGTCTTCAATACTTCCTCCAATCTTTTTATGGAAGTCTCAATCCCTTTTTCTTTTTGCTTCAATCCAAATATTTTTTTGAAATCTGAGAAGGAATTTGATATAT
>SRLM01004145.1:16537-44059 GCA_015708895.1 Populus ilicifolia
GTGGACCAGTTCCACTTTCTTCCAGGTTCTTCGTGGTTTCTGTTTTTTAAATTATTTTTTATTTAAAAAATTACATTTTTTAGATGTTTTTATATTATTTGATATAAAAAATATTATTTTTAATTAAAAATAATTTTAAAATAACATAATCAGCAGGGTTTGGGATTAAATATAAGGTGTTTTTAAAATATTTTTTATATAAAAATATATTAAAATAATATTTTTATATTTTTTTCTGTTTTACGTAATTACATCGAAACAATAAAAAATATTAAAAATATTAATATAAAATTTAAAAATAAAAACTTAAAATTTTTATAAAGTGTGATCCCACCATATTTTCAAATAGTATTTTTGGTACCCATAATTTTTTACTTTTCTCTAAAAAATTACTCTATCAAATTATTTTTTCTGTAAAAAGTTGGAGTGGAAGTTACTTTTCAAATACAGTTAAAATTAAAGTAACATACCAGAAACTATAATAAAATAATTATATAATAGATGTGAACCCATTTAGAGGTCTATATTTTTTTATAAAAAATAATATTTAGATATTGTAGCCGCATTTTAAAGAAATATATAAACTCTACATCCCATGCTATAACCCTAATGGTCTAATAAGTTAATTTATTTTTTAATTAGATAATAAAAAATAGTGATAATAAAACAAAAAATTATCACAATAATTTAGGAAATAAATTTTTTTCAATAATAAAAATAATATAATATAATTTTCAGCCTATTAAATATAAAAAAATTAAATTAAAAAATCACTTTGAATTTACTTAAATTAGCATGATTGATAAAGATTTAACAAAACACCTTCAGTCGTATAATGCAATTTTAACTTGTCTATTAATCATGTACGTGCAAAAAAAAATATCTCTCTTTAGACTTCTCTCTTTATAAGTTTTTTCCACTTTAACACAATCTTAGGTGTATTGTTGCGTTACATACCATTAATGGTAACATCATGCTCTAGAAAGTACTAATAGTAGAAGGGCTTGTTTTATTTGGATTTTCGTGGAGCGCCTTGACATTTGGAAACATACGCGCCGATTCAATAGTCAATTATTGAATAAAAAAGAAATGTGTGAGCATTGTTATTTTTGTTTCAATCTGATAAAATATTTGAAATCATGATGAAAGATTTGCCTAATGTATCAAATTAACTGATGATTATATATATTAATAAATACAAAAACAAATTATATGGCTTGTTCAGCATGTCAAAAGCAAACTTGTCATCTCGTTTAAAAAACAAAATTCCACGTAGTTTATATTTAACTTTTATCTAGGCTCATCTTAATTGTGAAGTAACTGATTACCGGATGATTAAATTATATAAAAAAAATTAGAGTGAAATGAAAGGATGAAAATATATTTCACTAACCCAAGTTAATATATAAAATTTACGACGTCCATAATAGATACCATCGTAATAAACCTAATAAAATAATTTATGTTTTTTTTCTTTTTTATTTTCTTCCCAATGAGCCCTAGATTGTGTCTTAATTGATCCAAGATTGGATTAAATCTAAAATTAAATTGAAGAGTTATAAAAAAATTGTAGATAAAAAAAATTTAAAAAAATAAACATTAAATGGTGAAACTAAAAAAATTTATAAGCATAAAAAAAAAAGATCAAATCCAAATAAATCTTCTAAATCTAGATTAATTTTCCAAACCCGCAAGCTGTGAAATTTCTGATTCAGGTTTAACTAAGAAGCTCAATTCTCTATTAATCTAATATTAAATGATAAAATTAATATATATATATATATTAATTTTGAAAATTTAAAAAAGAAAAAATAGCAAAAGAATAATGATCAAATCTGATAGAAAAAATCGATGGATGAAATTGTAAAATAAATTTAATTTTAAAAATTATCTCAAATAAAATAAATAGCAATCAGAAAAGTAATAAAAGATAAATCTAACAATTGAAAAATGATTAAATTGAAAATATATTATAATTTTATAAATAATTTTGAATAAAATAATTACTAATAAAAAAATAAGAATTAAATCTAAAAAAAAATGAAGGATTATTATAAAAAATTGAATGGTCATACATACACCATCTTGAAAGCCACCATTTAGCAACCAAATGACCCCCACACACCACTTGAATCTGTTTATTTTTGTATTTTAAAGCATTTTTAAAAAAAATTAAATTTTTATTTATTTTTTCTTTGGTTTAAATTAATATTTTTTTTAGTATTTTCAAATTATTTTAATGGGCTAGTATCAAAAATAATTTTAAAAATAAAAAAATTATTTTGATACATTTTTGAGTGAAAAAACACTTTGAAAAATAACAACTACCACACTTTTAAACACCCTTTAATGGTATTGTAACTCCAAACATGCTTGTGTGTGCACTACACGCACCAACCACTTTCTATTTTTAAATAAGATCTTATATCTATTTAAATAATAATTTTTTCCTTACCCACTTGATTATAACATAAAAAATTAAGATGAAAATATAAAAAAGCTTGAGGTTGCTAGCTAAAGAGTTTTTAAATTTAAAGGTAATTTAACCAGTTTATTGTGCTTTAAAAATTAAAAAGTCAAAACAAATTCTTGATGACGGTTTATTATTTTTTTAAGGTAATTTAGTTATTTTATTATATAAAAAATAACCAGGCCAAAAGAGGTTTTTTCTAATAATAAAATTATTATTTTACTATTCTAATTCATAGTATAAATGAGTCTAGAGTTATGCTATTTTACATCATCAAACACCACCTTTTCATTTTACTTTTTTTCTTAATAGGTTGTATTTTCATTTTACTTTTTTTCTTAATAGGTTGTATATTCCTCTTCCATGTTTAAGTGTATTTATTTTTCAGGTAACTTTTTGTGGTTGTGGTTTAAAAAATAAATTTTTTAAAAAATTAGTTAGTTGGATTTAGATATGTGTTTGGTAAAATTTATAGTTGAGGTTTACGTGAAACAAAAGGTATATATAAAATGTTTAGTAGTTGTGTGGTTGTTGTTGCTTTTTAAAGTATTTTTTACTTGAAAATGTATTAAAATAATATATTTTTATTTTTAAAAGTTATTGTTGATATAAGTATATTAAAATGATTTAAAACACTAAAAAGATTTTAATTTAAAGAAAAGAAAAAAAAGAAAAAAAATATTAATTTTTTTCAAATGCGCTTTTGAAATTTAAGAGCAAACAATATTTTACGAAATGCATTTAAAAAAACATGTAAAAACTGCTTCACAAAAACTGTATTTCAAACTCAATTTTTAAGTGAGCTTCACAGTATAAAACGTAATTTTTACAGTTACCAAACACCATATTGTGTTTTTTCCACCGCAAATACAAAAACAAGTGCAAAACAAACGCAATAGTTGGATAAAATACTATTTTCATTAATAGATAGTACTAAAACAATTGACTTATCATCACAAACTTAAAACCTTATAATCACGATTTGTTTGGTATTATGGTAGCTTTTGTTATTGTAGTTTTAAAAAAATTATTTTATAAAAAGTACTTGTGATTAAAGTTGATTTGATATTTATATATGTCATGCTTAGTAAAAATTATGGTTGAAATTGAAGTTAAATAAAAAATAATTTAATGTGTTTAATTAAAAATGCTTTTGAAATTGAGGTTAAGAATGTTTTTGAAATTGAGGTTATAAAATAATTAATATATATATTAATGGTTTTTAATTTAAATATTATATATTTATTTATTGCTATTACATCATGAAATAAATAATACTTTGTAAAAAATATTTTTTATTGTTCATCAAACTATCTACAATTTGGAATTGCAATCAAATTTTGCAAATCTACGTGTTTAAGTTCTCTTCGTCTAATTTATGTATTATAGATTTAATTATTGTTATTACAATATGAAATAAATAATACTTTGCAAAAAATATTTTTTATTGTTCCATTAAACTATCTACAATTTGGGATTGCGATCAAATTTTACAAATCTATGTATTTAAGCGCTCTTTGTCTAATTTATATAATGTCATTGAATAATATTAAACACTGGTTTTTTAAATAAAATATAATTAAAAAAATAATTTTTTTATTTTACTGGATTAGACCCGATTTAATGCATTTTGAATTTTAAACCAAACCCTATTCGATCAGAACAGTGGAGTATGATTTAGCATTTTCCCCTGCAAGAAATAGCTCTTAGCTACTTTTCTTTCCCTTGCATTTCAAACGCAAAATCTTGAGGACTCATAAACAATAACATATGTTTTTTTAATTACTAAATAAATTACATCTGCATTTTACTTCAAATGTAGATGTATATTATTAGACAAACACTACTTTAAAAACCTGTTAGGTAAACATTGAATACTTGCTTGGTAAAGAACAAGTCTAATAAAAAAACATATTTCGTTAAAGGATCAAAATTTCAGTTTTTGTGCTTTTAAATTAAAGTTAAACCTTTTTTTAAAGAACCAAGTTCAATGAAGGTTTCATTTTAATGGTGAAGATATATCTAAGGCATTTTTTAAACCTTATTCCAACAATAACTTATGCTGAACTATATAAAAAAAATATTACAATGAAAAGATAGAGTTTCTTTTAGGAACTAAGAAAACAATTAAAAAGGATTTTTTAGAAGTTTTGTTTGCTATTCTAAAATTCTAAAACTATCAAGTTAATCTAAATATTTTATGAATTATTGCTATTTTAATTTGAAAAATAGGATTAAGATTTCACATACCTTTTTTTTAACCTTTGATTCATATGAAAATCAAAGTAAACAAGCAACAATAACCTCCAATCAACTAGTTTTCTCAATTTTCTATTTTTTTATTGTTGAAGATTTAGAATGTGTTTAATATTACAGTAACTGTTATAGTTATAATTTGAAAAAAAATTTATAAAAAATACTTTTAGTTAAGACTAGTTTTAAAAAATAGATGTTTGATTAAAACTGTGGTTGAAATTGAGGTTGCAGAAAAAATATTTTAATGTATTTGGTTAAAAATGCTTTTAAAATTGAGGTTATAAAATAATTTTAAAAAATATATATTAATATTTATGGTTTTTAATTTAAATATTATAGATTTAACTATTACTATTATATCATAAAATAAATAATACTTTATATAGAATATTTTTTATTGTTCCATTAAATTTTTTAAGAGCACAACAATATAGATAAAATATAATCAGGAATAAAATTGGGATTGCAATTAAATTCTATAAATATTACATTATCAAACGATCTCTGCCTAATTTAGGTAGTGTCATTGAATAATATTTAATACTAGGTTTTTTAATAAAATACTATTAAAAATTAAAAAAAATTATTTTGTTAAATAGAACCTGGTTTAATGCATTTTTAGTGTTGAATCGAACCAGTCCGGCTGGTATAGTGGAGCATGGAAGAAAACCCATGAACAATAAAGCAAGCTTCATTGTTCATGAGTTTTCCAACTTGATAAGCAGTAAACCATGCTATAATTAATAATAGACCTCACCAATATAAATCTCTTGTTGAAGCATTAACAAACAATTGAGTTGTTGTCTTTGCTTCAAACATAAAAGCAACCATGCAATTAAACAAACTCTTAGTGTTTTGTTTTATATTCACACCATCTCTCTTTGATTTTAAAAAGAGAGAGAGTGTATAGATAAAAAAAAAATGAGTTAGATGAGAATATAAGAGAAATTATTTAGTTGTCACTGGGGGTTAGTTCATTATACATGAGAGATAATGTAGGTTTTTTAATATTTTTCTGATTGAAAATTTATTGGTAAAATATAAAGAGTAACTTCTAAAAAATAAAGGTAAAAAAATATTATTCTATAAAATAACATGGTATTTATTGTAATTTACAAATAATAATAATAATAATAATAATTTTAGAGGATGTCAATAAACCCAAAAAACCTTCTTAGTCATTTGAAAATTATTTATTATACTATTAATTTTAATTTTAATTTTAATTATATTTTAAATCAAATCCTTTTATTACTTTTTCTTTGATTCCTTCCATATTATATATGTAAAACTAATTAAATAACTTTCATGCTTTAATTTAAAATTTCTTCTATAGAATTAATTTTAAATTTTAGAAATAAAATTTGCCTTCAATTTTTTTTTTAAATTTTAGTTCCCAAGATTTTTTTTAGACAAAAGAAGGGTTTAAGTTGCTAGTTTTCTTTTTTTTTTAAAAAAAAAATAAAAGCTAAAATTCTAATATTAAGTTAAACTAGTCAAGCCTTTCATAAAATTTTCATAAAATTAGAATCATTGAAGATTTAGTTCATATACTTCCCATTATAATTCTGACCTTTTTTATTCTTTGATATATTTAAAATATTTTGCAAGTAAAATTAAAGAAATAACTAGATACTTTTAACGTCAATCATCTTTAACAAAACTAATCTATTTTTACATTTATTTTTGTAAAATTAATTTAAATATTAGAAATAAAATTTATATCATAATTTTAATTCTTCATCCAAATATTTTGGTTTTAATATTTTTCTAAAATAAAAAATTTTAAAGTTATTGTTGATTTTTTATGGAAAGAAGAAATGATATTTAGGCTGCTGCTTTAAAAAAAATTAAAATTTTTGGATGAAGAATTACAATTATAATTCAAAATTTTAAATTAATTCTATAAAAACAATCAATTAGCTTGAAGTTTATCAAAGATGAGAGTACTTAAGTCATTTTCATTAGTTTTATATGAAAAATACAGAAATAATTTTTCATTTTATTTTTATACTAATTTATCAAAATTATTGAAAAACACCTAATTTTAATTTATTATAAATGATGGATTAACTTCATTTATAAAATTGTAGAAAGAATATGGGTGCATCTATAATGGGGTGTAAAATATATTTTATTTTTTAATTTAAAATATATAAAATAATATTTTTTATATCAATATATTAAAACAATAAAAAATCACTTACAAAATATTAATTTAATATATTTTTAAATAAAAAATAATTAAAATAAACAAGATAAACAACATTACCCTGAATGAGATGCAAGGCGATATGGAAGTGGTGGGATTATACCACTGCAAAGTTCCACATGATGCCAATTTATCAAATAGCTGGTGTGCATTCGAGACAATCTTCTCGAAGCTCGTTTCCCGTGGTGAAGTAGTCACGCTTCTAAGGCTTTTTCAATCAAACACCATATAATTTAAGCAGAACAATTTATAGCACCAGCCAAATAGTAGGTGACATTTGAGAAGATACTTACCCATGAAGATTGTTGGGTTTTGTTCTCAGCAGGTGCGCTGTAAGATTGGGGACCTCGGGCAGCAGTTGGTGGCAGATGAATTGGAGAGCTGACAATCGGCTCGCAAGGCCAAAAAAACAATTTTCATGACTTGTCATGGAATTGGAATTTCCCATGGATGATGAGTGTTGTTAGTGTGATAATTAGGTATGTTTAGCATTGCAAATAGCTTTTACTATTATAGTTTAATAAATAGATTCAATTTTTTTATATAAATTATAGTTTTTTATAATTAAAGTCTCAAGATAAAATTTTATGTAAATCTAATAAAATTATGACGAGTATTAATTAACTAAATATTTTAAAAATTATAGTTGAAGTAAAATACAGTTTAAATATACTCTAAGTTCAGGTTGGAGGCTTGAGGTAGAGCTCGTCGTCACAGGGGTGTGAAGAAAAAAGACAGAAGTATATAAAGTTTTGTTAGGTGTCTAGCAGGTTTGCCTTTTAAATTAGGTATTTCATGGATAAAAAGCTAGAAAAGGTTATGCCCTAGACAATGAGGCTCTGCCAAGAAGAACATCCTCGTTTGTTTGTAATGATTTTATTTTTTTTGTGTCTTAAAGAAGAAGAAAAAAAGATAAAAAAATTGTGAGAGCTCTCGAAACGACGTATCTTTATCTTGAAACAGACAAGCACACCTACCCTATATGTATATGCTGATTGGTTGATTAATGTTCGCTGGAGAAGGGGAAAAAAACAAAAAGGCTTAACAACTCAATTGACCGGCTTTAAAATTATCGACAACATGGAGAACAAAGGGAAAAAAGAAAAAGAAAAAGAAAAAGAAAAGGAAAAAGGAAATCTCCGAGCCACATACACAAAATACCGAACTTATCAATCTGAATCAAGTACACTGGCCAACTGCAAGTGAGGTTCTAGTTTAGTAGTGGAAGGGGCTTGTCCCCTTCCTCTGCATCAGGGGTTCGAACCTCACCATGCACGCCTGTCACCCCCGTGGTGCCTTACCTATTTACTGGGCTTGCAGGATGTTCAGTGAGCCGTGTGGATTAGTCGTGGTGCGCGTAAGCTGGCCCGGACATCACATGTAAAAAAAAAAAAAAAAAAAAGTACACTGGCCAACATTAAGTGGTGCGAATGCCTGGTGATATATGTTTTCTAACTGACTTAACCCTTTCAGGTCTTAGGAGCAAAAATATCCAAGTATCACCTTCAATAAAGACCAAAAAATCCAACTTTTTTTTTAATAATAATAAAAAAAGAAAATTAAGGCATAATTTAAACAATTTTGTACACGTGGAATGAGAGTAAAAATCGGGTTCTTTCATATAAAATTTGGGTAAATACATGAGTCACACTTGCAGGGCTTAAGATATTTTCCAATTATGTTAATAAAAGGAAAGGGAGAAGTATGAGAGATTGAATAGGAAATATAATTTATAAAATCGGTAATTAGAGAGCTGAATTGAAAACATTTATATAGTTAGAGGAGCAGTATGAGATTTGGCCATAAAGCGATTCCTTCTCCGGCTAACTAGTTACACAGATAAAAACAGCACACTTTTATTATTATAATTACTAACATAATTATTTTTGCCTAATTAAACGAAGTGATTTGATGGCCATAAGGCCTTTTTCGCTACAGCAAAAACTCACGACAATCTTGAATCGTCAACGACAGAAGAAGAAGGACAACAACAACAAAACCCTCTTTTCTTCTCTTTTATTTCTTCGCAATAATAATAGTAATAATAATAATAATCCTTTTCTCTTCTCTTCTCCTCATTCATCATCCATTTCTACTCTCTTACGTCAATTCGCTTCTTCAACCACTGCCTTCTCTCACCAAAAACAAGGACACCAAGAGATACAACACCGTCTTCCTCACCGATTTAGGTCTTTGGTGCCTCCGCCGGACACGCTGGCTCAGAAAATTGGCAAATCGATTCGCCGTCCTGGCGCTCCTTCCAAGGCTAGGGTTTATGCTGATATCAATGTGATCCGTCCTAAAGACTATTGGGACTACGAGTCTCTAACCGTTCAATGGGGGTATATTCGTCTTTTTCCCTATCCTGTCGCTCTTAGATTGATTCTTGAAATTGGTGTATTTGTTGATTGGTTATGCAGGGAGCAGGATGATTATGAGGTGGTAAAGAAGGTTGGGAGGGGGAAATACAGTGAAGTTTTCGAGGGAGTGCATTGCACGGATAATGAGAAATGCATAATTAAGATTCTCAAACCCGTGAAGAAAAAGAAAGTTAGTAGATTTGTTTTGTTCTCCCTCTCTTGTTTCATGTTCGAAGTGATGTGGTGTTATTCGATTCTTTTTGAGAAAAGTAATCTTAGCGGTTCTTCTAGAATAATTTTGTTTATCCCTTATGTTTTGTGGATTAATAAATTATTTAATGAAGGTCTTATTGTGAAATGTTTATTTCTTTTTTAATTGTTCATCAAACAGAATAACAGACCATCATTCTTACCATAGATATGATGTAAATCTCTATGTCTGGTGGACAACGTTTCATCATGTTATTTACTTACACTTGCTAAACTTTCATCCCTCATTAGCTATTGCTTTGCCCTTTCTGAACTTTCCACTCCTTGTTAGCTAACCACTCTGTGGCCTAAAGTTCCTTCGTGGTTCCCCTGGATTATGACCCAAAGCAACCTTGAGATGTTTGAGTGATAGCTTATGCCTGTGCTTAATCTTCGAAGAGAAGTTTTCTTCGTGCATGTGATTTAGCAGACAGTATAGCTACCCTTTTCTTCTCTGTTTTTGTTTCACTATTCTTTGTCTTGGGGGCCTAGTCTACACTTTATAGGTTGCCTTTCTGGTGACTGACTTTGTTTATTCGTATTTGATGCAGATTAAGAGAGAGATTAAAATACTGCAGAATCTTTGTGGAGGACCAAATATTGTGAAGTTGCTTGATATTGTTAGAGATCAACAATCAAAGACTCCGAGTCTCATTTTTGAATATGTGAATAATACTGATTTTAAAGTGCTTTATCCGACACTTTCAGACTTTGATATTAGGTATTACATCTACGAGCTTCTGAAGGTAAGCACATCATTGTCCTTTCTCTCCAACTGACAAGATCAGCATTAACCGCATAAAATGACATTGACACATGCATTTAAAAAGGTGGAAAAGGCATTAACAGTATGTTACCTAATGCTTCTTGTCTCCAATTGTCTTTTTAGTGATGCAAGGTTGAAGTTCCTTTACATTGTGTACTAGATTAGATAGCCAGGTAGGAAGTTGGCTGTTGTCAAGTATGTTTCTCTTGCAGTCATTCTAGCTCTAATGGTGGGGTGGTGATTTCTGTCCAGTGCTTCAGCAATGTATTTTATCTCAGCAATGCAGTTTATCTCCTCTCTTTATTGTAATTCTTTTGGATGGTGTAGAAAATGTAATCTGATGCAAATATTGTTTGAACAAAATGAATGTGACATTTTTTTCTACTATGAAGAAGGCTGAGGCTGTGTTTGTTGTTTCTAAAAGAGTGTTTTTCTGCTAACTCCCTTTGCAAGTTAGAGTGGTTTTGGAAATAGCAGCCTAATGTTGAGAAATGATTGTTTGATTTGTATTTGTTATAGATCCAGTGCAAACTTGCGATTCTGCTGTTTAACGTTAGTGTTGTGGAATTGAAATTGTTTTGTTTAATCTGTAAGTATACGTATCCTTTTCTGTAGGCATTGGATTATTGCCACTCACAAGGCATCATGCATCGAGATGTGAAGCCTCATAACGTCATGATTGATCATGAGCAGAGGAAACTTCGTCTGATAGATTGGGGGCTTGCAGAATTTTATCACCCTGGGAAAGAATACAATGTTCGTGTTGCTTCAAGGTTTGTCACTTTTTCATTAACTTTTGAAAATTTATGTTCCCATGTTTCTTTCTCTAGTCAATACCACTTCCTGTTCTTTTGTTTCCAGAAGCTGTTTTGGTCAATTAATGTTTCCCAGTTTTGTTTGGATTAAGGCTCTATTTGGGAACGTGACCCAAATGGTGTTTCATAAAAAATTAATTTTTTTTTGCTTTAAATTAATGAATTATTATTTTTAGTTTGTTTTGATGTGCTGATGTCAAAATGAATTTTAAAAAATGAAAAAACATTATTTTGATGCATTTTTGAGTGAAAAGCACTTTCAAAGTAATTGGGACCACAATACCAAATGCTACCTAAGCCTTTGCTGCTGCCGCCGCCGCTGCTGAAATGGTTGTGGCCACTAGAGTTACAAATAAATAGGAACTCTCAGCTTGTTTTAAGTAATGTATGCAGTTATTTAGTAATTGAACTAAATAAACACAATTGTAATATCATATAACTAGGATTTATGCAACATAATGAGTTTATAACAATGTGTTAAAACTTGATGTTGTAATGGATCATGCTCCTATGCAGAAGGCAACTGCCAGTTCTTAAACGATCTATGAACCCATCCATCACTGAAATAAGCCCTCTTTGAATTTTGTCATTTTACTCAAACCGGTGAATTGATGTGGCAGTTTCTTTTAGCTAAATAAATACAATAGTAATATCATAGAACTAGGATAAAGGCAACAAAATACAAGTTTATAACCATATGTTAAAACTTGATGATGTATTTGATAATTGATCATACTCCTATGCTTCCCTGTGGTTACTGCCGGTTCTTAAATGGTATCATATCAATCCTGTTCTTAAATCCATCTGTCTCTGAGTTAAGCCCTCTTTTTATTTCTGTCATTTTACTCAAACCAGTGAATTGATGTGACAATTCTTTTTTAACCTGTTATTCCACTTGTGATCTGCAGATACTTTAAAGGCCCTGAACTTCTTGTCGATCTGCAAGACTATGACTATTCTTTGGACTTGTGGAGCCTTGGTTGTATGTTTGCTGGAATGGTGGGTGTCCTCTCTAACTTCCACTTTTCTCATATTGCACATTATTTGTCATGCATGCAAGTACACATGTCCACCTCAGAATTGTGGCCTGGTCCATTATGGCTTGCTTCTCTATGAACTGACATGACAGGCCTGCCATTGCTCTATGTACGTGTATTAATGTCTATGATGGTGTTACTAATGCCATGGATGAGTTGGTGTGCTTGCCTATTCTTGCTTGGATGGCAGATAGGGTAGAATGAATTTTGAGGTAATGCCAAGATATGTGGTAATCTCGTTATTGCTGTTGTGTTTTGCAGATATTCCGTAAGGAGCCATTCTTCTATGGGCATGATAATTATGATCAGCTGGTCAAAATAGCTAAGGTATGTGAAATGATTGGATAAAAGTTGAGTAAAAACATATCAGGAACCCCCATCTTGTAAATCATTTCATCGACTTTCTAGATGACCATTGATCAGCAAGTGATATCAATGTCTTTGGGTATCTTTTGGGCCTTGCCTTTTTTGTATTGGCCAGTTTGGTTAGGAAAGTTAGTTTACAAAAAATGTGCTAAATTGCTTCCATGGTGTATAGCATGACAAATGAAGAAAAGGAGAAAGATAGCTAACACAGCCAAAGGCTGGTTGTCTGGGTCGAATAACCAGAAAGAAAGAACAAACTCTTTATGAAATTATCAAAATATAAAAATTGTTCTCATTACAGAAGTAACAGCCCTTAAATACTAGCAAAACCCCATGTAAATGAAATCCTAGCTCTTAAAAATAATTAAATTTTAGCCATCCAAACTATCACAAAAAATATTACATAAATAAACTATTAAAAGAAAATCCTTAATTATTTGAAGGTGTCCATCAAATTTCAGCCCAGCTCTGGTATCTATCTGGATGCAAGGACCAAATTGCAATGATTTGACCACCTGTGGAGATTGTGATTTTTAATATTTTTAGGATGAAAGTTGGAAATTTGGAGAGCTATAGGGATCAAACATACTTCATCTTGAGAGCATGTGTGTGCATGACTGGCTGCTTGCTTGCTAAGGCATTGCTGCTATTTTTCAGAAGCTTTTTTTCACCTAATGTACTTGATGGTGCCTGACAACCTATATGGCAGAATTGTCTTGCACAGACAGGCTTTGTATTTGTGGAATTTTACTATAACATGCTTAGAACTTGTTTTAAGAATGTGATGGATAAAGATGGAAATGTAATCATTCTTGATCTTTTGTGTCAGGTACTTGGAACAGATGAGCTGAATGCCTATTTGAATAAGTATCGTGTAGAGTTAGATCTGCATCTTGCTGCACTTGTTGGGAGGTTGGTCATGTGTGCTGATAACTTCAATTGATTATATTTAGAGAACCTGTTCTCCTGATTGAGAAGATTCTTTTCTTTTACAGGCATAGCCGGAAACCGTGGTCGAAGTTTATTAATGTTGACAACCAACATTTGGCAGTTCCTGAGGTAGAAATTTATTTGTAAATTTAAAATGATTATTCATTGTTAAATATATTTTAAATCATGCCTTTTTCTTTCCTTTCTCTTTCTCCATTTTGAAGGCTGTTGACTTCCTTGACAAGTTGCTGCGATATGATCACCAAGAAAGGCCAACTGCAAAAGAAGCTATGGTATGCCCCTGCTCCTTGTCTGTTGACAAAAACCCTTGACTGGTGTTATTAACCTTGTCATATGCATAGCTATTGGTTGCTTTTTGACTTGTGGAGTAATTGAGGGGAGAATTGGGGGTGGGGGTGGGCGACCTTTCCTTTATTTCTTTCTTCACTCATATTATCGTTGCTTTGTAAGTGGTGACCGACCTTGTTACCATGCACAGGCCCATCCATACTTCTACCCAGTTAGAAATGCAGAAAGCAGCAGAACTCGTACCTAGTTTCAAATTTCAAGATGCTGTCAATTCCTGGCTTCTCTTTGTTCTTTGTTGCGGCCTTCCTATGTAATCCGACTGAATATTATTGTAATGGTGAGTTTGCATTTAGGGAAGTCCTTCATACTTCTGTTGTTAAGAAGCCAGTCATTTTTTAATTCCCATTCCAGGCATCTTCTGGCTTAATATACTATTTTTTTCCCTCTGAATTTGTGTGCTCCTAATTTGGGAATAAATACTGATTTCAGATATTTTGTTTGGTTTTTGTTGATTTTGTGATTAGATGATACATTTGAAGTTGCCCTTTATCCTGTTTTTTTCTTTTTTTCTTTTGTGCGAGGGAATTATTGGTTTCAGAATAAATTGTTTGAACGTGTATAAGATGGATCTATCAAGAAAGTGGGTTAATTTCAGTTTTGGAATAGAAGAGATAGAGAGAGTGAAGACGGAGGGGGGCTTGTCTTTCTATACTTTTCTTTGAAATCACATAAACTTATTAGACATATTTTATATTTTTGTTTTTGTCTCTGTTTTTGCCTCTTTTATATTAGTCTCTTCTTCTAGGAATATTCACTATTTTGTATTTCAATTATTTTTTTTTTAAATAAGTTATGTATACTAATTGAATTAAAATTGATATAATGTAAGTGATTTAGGAAATGATAACTATATATGAAAATAAATCATGTCAATTTTAGCACGAGTGTCAACTACTATATGTTAATTTAAGTAGATGGAATACGGAACGTGGCTATTCCTGTAGTATGTGAATCATTCCTGGCTAGTTTTAAGTCTAATTTTTTTGCTGGTTTCCTCATTTTTATTTTTTATTTTATTTCAAAAAATTCATTATATATTGAAGTGTTTTAATACTGTAATTGTTATTAACAATTTTCAACTTGTTTTATTTTTTTTTCCTCCGGCTTGATTCTAAATCATAAATTATATTGGTCATTAAATAAATAAAACCCCTCTTCTTTTGGACAAGGTTTTCTAGCATAAATTATTATTATTATTTATTTAGTAGTTTGATTATTTAAATAAATTCTCTGCAGTTTTTTTTTGGTCATAAATCTCTTTTTTTATCTTTTTGAGTTATCAGTTTTTCACCAGCAACTTATAAAATTGCAATCATTGGTGGAGTAATGGTGCATTTAGATGCAACTAGCTGTGGATGGGCTTGATTTATTTTGCATGAAAAGTAATGCTCACATGCTGCAAACATGTTTCAAAAAAGGAAGATAAATTGACAACAGCAGCTGAACTATTTTTTTTTTTAAATCATGATAACATGGAAAAAAATAATTTTTTTTAAAAAAGGATATTGATGTAGCTTTATTCCCAACTTAAAAGGATGGAATTTTGGACTTAAGTGATTTGATTTAATTTAAGCAGGCATGAAAAATTTGTAATATGGTCAAGCCAGCTCATGTTTTGCAAAATTTATAGCTCAAATTATAAGATGTAAATAACTTGATGTAAATAAGTTAATAGAAAAAAATAAAAAAATTATAAAGTTTATTTAAAAAAATAAAGGTTATTTTAAATTAATTTTTTAAACTTGTAACTTAAGTTATTATTAGAAGTATTTTATTTAAATTTAAATTTTAATTAATTAAATGTTGAAGAATGCAATTAAAAAATTAATTTTATTATAAAAAAATAAAAAAATAGTAATTAAAAAAATAATGATTAAAATTGAAATATAATAAAATTTATCTTTGATTTTAAGTGATTCAAAAGAAAAATTAATTTTACAAAAGTATTAAAAAAACCAAAAGAATAAGTATTAAAATTAAAATAAATTTTTATTGAAGGGTGAAATTAAAAAAAAATTAATTTAATAAAAAATAAAAAAATCAAATAAAAAAAACCCACATATTTTAAATCAAGATTGAAGGATAAAATTAAAAACAAATAAAAGTTCTATAAAAAAACTAAGAACAAAAATAAAAAATTAAAAGAATAAAGATAAAAATAGAAATTCTCATGGGAAGGAGAAAAAAATGGGAATAAATAGAAAATGTTATTGGTGACAAACCATGTTACTAATTACCATACCTTACTAAAAAAAAAAAGTATATAACAATCAATTAAATGATAAAAAGGATTTTGGCAATTGGGAAGTGCTAGATGTGCTTTTTGAAGGATGTGTTCAAATAAAAGTTCTATAAAAAAACTAAAAATAAAAATAAAAAATTAAAAAAATAAAGATAAAAATAAAAATTCTCATGGGAAGGAGAAAAAAATGGGAAGAAAATGTTATTGGTGACAAACCATGTTACTAATTACCATACCTTACTAAAAAAAAAGTATATAACAATGTTTTCAATTAAATGACAAAAAGGGTTTTGGCAATTGGGAAGTGTTAGATGTGCTTCTTGAAGGACGTAGTTACCTCTTACATGTAAGCTTATCTGTGTAGCATGTACTTATGACTTTTTAATTTTAATTTTTATAATTAGTTAAATAAAAATTGTTCTTAAAAGGGTGTTTGAGATTGTGGTACATAATATTTTTTAAAATAACTTTTTATTTTAAAATATATTAAAATAATTTTTTTGTCAAATTCTTTTTATTTTTTATTCGAGCACATAAAAACCATAAAAAAATACTAAAAAGCATAAATTTTGATTTTTTTTAAAGCCAAAAATACTTTGGAAAAGTATATGAAAATAAAAGCTATATCAACACCTGACCTGATAATAATAAAAAAAATCATGATAAAAGTGAACGTTTTGTTTGACAAAACACTTAGTTTTCTCTCCATTTTTTTAAAGTAATTCTTCTCTTATTTATTTATTTATTTGGACGGAGATTGTTATATGCACTTAGATGAATGCCTCCTTTCACTTATTTCATAACACCCTGTATTTTCCAATGCAATTATACCTATTTTCTACGATCTTATATGTAAAAATTCAGATAATTGTTATTATATATAGACATCATCCACTTGCCATCCAATAACTTATCAATGTGTATAATAATATAAAATTTATAAATTTACATTAATGTCTTTACAACACTTTCTAAAATTACATACATATAAATTGTTCTCAAATATCCCTTTAATAAATACAAGGATCCATTCAACCTAGAAGACCGGGTGGCTCATTTGCCCTTTATAAAAATTGTGGATTAGATTTTCAAGAAAATACTTGTAACACATAAAAGTCATATTAACAAAAATTAAACCAGATGGGGATCTCATTGTAGCTTAACACACATATTACTATAGATTGTTACACTGAAATTATTATTTTATCCTTGAGTGATTTAAATTTAAATTCACAGTGAAATTATTCTTTTACCCTTAAGTGATTTAAATTTAAGTATTTGATCTAGAGGTTTTTTGATATTTTCCTTTGGCTTAGTAGTCATTAAAAGATTTTTACGAGATGTTTGTGTTTTTTTGAATTTTTTAACATAGTAAAAATACTCTTTTACCTTTAGAGTCAATAAAATTTAGAACTATTGATCAAGAGTTTTCTTGGCTTTTCACAATATTCATAACATTAAAAATATTTCTTTGCCTCCAACACCGAAAAAAGATGAGTGGATGGATAAGGGTATTTGAGGTTTTTCTAATTTTCATGTATAGTAAAATAAAGTTTTTAGCCCTAGAAAAGACAAAAAATAAGATTTTCTTTTGCTAGTATTTTGGTATTTTTATATGGATATTTTGTGTAATTAAAAAGACCATGAGGTGTTTTCATATTTTATTTTTTATTCAAAAGGTTAGTGTAGTTTTTCTAATTTTCATGTACAGTAAAATAAAGATTTTAGCTCTAGAAAAGACAAAAAATAAGATTTTATTTTGCTGGTATTTTGGTATTTTTATATGGATATTTTATGTAATGAAGAGGACCACGGGGGTGTTTTCATATTTTATTTTTTATTTTTTATCCAAAAAGTTATTAGCGTCTATTCCACATGCACTAGCAAAGAGGTAGTGTCTACTTCATTTAAGTGGTGCTTTGCGATGCTATCTGGTGGCCAAATCCAGCCATCTCTTTGGATGTGCAATTATGCTCTTTTCCACATGATGTGATGCATTTAGGCTTATAATAGTTGGATTGTCACCAATGTTCAATTTTTTTCTTTCTTTTCTCTCTCTTAATAATTAAAATGTATAATTATTTTTTTTGTTGTTTTTGAATTTCAGTCCTCGTTCTTTGAATTTTTTTTATTTTGTTCTTATTTCTTTTTTAGAAGTTTTTTTTTTCCTTCAATTATAATTTCTTATATGTTTTGTTTTTCATTTCAATCCTTGCTTTAATTTTAAATTTTGTTTTTATTCTTTTTATAGTTTTAGCCCTCTTAAATCCATTTCTATTTTTGGTTGGTGTTTCATAATCCATCTTCTTTTGTGCGAGTTTTATCTGTTTATAATTTAGCCCTTCAATTCTAATTTGTTTATATTATGTTTTTCAATTCGGTCTTTCTACTTTTGAATTCTTATTTTTTTTCCTTTGCTCTTTTCTTAAAGTTATAGATATTAATTTTACCCTTCAAAACAAATTTATAGGTTTTTTTTGTCAATGATAATAGTATTTTCTTTTAAATTTTAATAATAATAATAATAATAATAGTGATTGTAATAGCAATAGTAATAACAACAACAATAATGATGATGACAACGATGATGATAATAATAATAATAATAAAAATAATGATAATATTAGTTATAGTGCCAGTGATAATAATTGTAATAATAGTATAAAAAATAATAATAATAGCAAGGATAACAACAATGATGATAATAATAATGATAGTGATCATGATAATAATACTAATAACAATTATAATATTACTTATTAATAATAATAATAATGGTATAATTGTAATGATAGTGATTGTCATAACCTAATTTTGGGTTATTCTCTAAAATTTATTTTTTAGCAAAATAAAAATAAAAAGAATAAAATAAAGGTTAATTGAGAAGATTAAAATTTTAAGAGATTAAATTTAATTTTTAACAAGTTAATTGATTGAAATGAGGGGCAAAATTACAAGAAAATTCAAATTTTTGGGTCAATTAGGGGTTAAATTGATAAAATTCACATCCAGGGACCAATCTGAAAGAGGGGCCACACTTTAGGGGTTTAATTGAGAAAAAACAAGGGCTAAATTGAAGAAATTAAAAGTTTAATGGTTAATTAGGTGTTAAATTGACAAATTCCAAGACCAAGGATCATATTGCAAAAAGTGTGTAACTTCGAGGTTCCAATTGAAGTTTAGGAGGGGCTTCATTGCATTAAATCAAAAGTTCAGGGTCAATTAGAGGTTCAATTGAAAGCAATAGAAAGAAAAAGGGCTAGCTCCATGATTCCTTTTCTAAGAAAATATTAAAATATAATGCATAGCTGACAATCCTTCAAATAAAGGTTTGTGGATAAAGAAGTATGCTAATCCTCTTCAGAGGTCAAGATCACAAGATATGACTCGAGTAAGCAAGAGCAAAAAGAGCCATCAAAGCTTACTATTAGAGAGTCAAACTTTTAAGAAAAGCAAAACTCTATGAAGAAAAGGAGATCTATATTTTTTAGGTAAGTACACATACATATTAATCATGATGCATTATTTTCATTGGTGTCTCACGTCATCTCTTTTTTAGCGGGCTGTTGAGCTCTTAACCATCTCAGCTAATGCACTTTATATAGCCTTATATTTTTCCTTTTGAGTGCACCTTAGAGCCTTCAACCACTTTAGGTAGTGCGTTTTCTAACCTTGTCTCTTTTTGAATGCGCCTTCGAGCCCTCAACCATTTTAGGTAGTGCGTTTTCCAACCCTATCTTTTTTTGAATGCGTCTCTGAGCCCTCACCTCTTGGGTAGTGTGTTTTCTAACTTTACCTCCTTTTGAGTGCACTTTAGAGCCTTTAACCATTTTAGGTAGTGCGTTTTCCAACCTTACCTCTTTTTGAGTGAGCCTTAGGGCCCTCAACCACTTTAGGTAGTATGTTTTTCAACCCTATCTCTTTTCGAGTGCATCTTTGAGCCCTCACCTCATAGGTAGTACGTTTTCTACCTTGCCTCCTTTCAAGTGCACCTTTGAAGGTAGTGCATTTTCTAACCCTACCTCCTTTCGAGTGTGTTTTTTAGCCCCCTTTCCCCTTCAAATCCTATCCCTTTTTGAATTCTCCTTTAAGCTCCCAAAATAGTGTGCCTTGAGCCCTATCATGTCGTCTCTTCAAGACATTTCACTTGAGCAGGTCGCCCATCACAATTAGACCTCTTTGAAAACTATTTTCATCTTCTATTTGGGTCGGTGTCTCATTACAATGAAACCATCTTTCGAGAAATTCTTGCATTTCTCACCACCTTCAAGATCTTCTATTTGGGTCGGTTGCCTATTACAATGAAACCATCTTTTGAGAAATCCTTACATTTCTCACCACCTTTAAAATCTTCCATCTAGGTTGGTTACCCATCACAATGAAACTGTTTTTAGAAATCATCGTATTTTTCACCTCTATAAAAAATCTTTATATTGTTCACCTAGGCAGGTCGCTTCTTACAACAAGACCACTTTGAAAAATTTGTGCATTTTTCATTTGGGCAGGTCGACCCTTATAACAAGACCACTTTGAAAAATCTCTGTATTTTTCACCTAGGCAGGTCACTCATTACAATAAAACCACTCTAAAAAGTTTTTGCATCTTTCAACATTTCAAAAAATCTCTGCATTTTTCATCTAGGTAGGTCACCCATTACAATGAGACCACCTCAAAAATGTTTTTTTAATTTTCTTTGGGTAGGTCACCCATGATAATTCGACCACTTCAAAATCTTTGAATTTTCAAAAGAAAAATCTTTGAGTGCACTTTCTAGCCCTAAAAAAGATTCATCATTTCTTAATATGACGAGTCCATCATCTCTCACTCTTTTTTTTCCTTTACAATTCTTACTGATTAATACTTAAAAGTGTATTTTTATTAAGGTTTTATATCATTATTTTGCACTTGAAGTATCAATAACTCCTTAACTAAAACATATTTTATAATAATATATTTAATAATATAAGATACCTTTAATTTATGGTAAATATTCATTTTAAATGCAGGCCTATCACATAAATGAAAGAATCGATTGATAAATTTAAGAACTGAAATAGAAAGGACAAAAAGATGGCCAAACTTAGAAAAGAAATGTTGGTGTAGTCTAAACAAGAACACTATTCAGTAATTGGATCATATCTAAAGCTGTAGATATCAGATTTAGGTCTACTTTATATGATGGAAAGGTAAGACATAGGCCTACAACTTTCATATGAAGCCCAAGATCTAAAAAGGCCATTTTCAAGTTCAAATTGGAGCAACAACAAAGAAGTCCGAATCTGTACTCCAGCCTGAGCACTGTTCAGTATTTTGATCATATCTGGAGTTCTAGAAGTTGAAATGATCTGAATGTTTTATATAAAAAAGTTGAGATAATTTACTACAACTTTCACGTTTTCAAGCAGTTCTGATTTTGATGTTATTAATGATGTTTAGGCAAACAAAAAAAGATAAAGATTGTCACCAAGTCAAGAGTTGGCCATCGACTCATCAATTAGTCATCAAATCAATAGTTCCTAATTTTGGCCTATAAAAGGAGGCATTTGTCAAGCATTTAGGCATCTTGGTTTCTAGATTAAAATCATGCTCTTGCTTTCTCTCTTTGTATTTTTTTGTAATGCTTATGCTTTGATTAATATCAAGTTTATGCCTTTCATTTCCTTTTATTTACTTAGTTAACTTTTATCTTATTTATGTTTTTTTTTGTTTTTCTTTCTTTCTTTCATTATATCTAGCTAAGTTTATTATGTTAAGGTGAAAAGGTTACACTAATGGTGTAAGAATAAGTACAATGTAAACTTAATATGGACTTTAATGTTTGATACTACCATGTTTTGTATTTGTTATCTTGTTCACTTTTTAATACTTTGCTTGTTAAATGATTAATTTTGATTTTTGTATAACACTTGGTACAACAAATGTTTTGCACTTTTATAGCCCATACTGTATATAACCGACACCTGAGCTATGAAAGGAACTTGATTTGTTGTTAATATAAGTTATAATCATGAATGCTCGACGAGATTTACAAGTATTAGCATTAATGTAATAAGATGACTAATGTAATCATGTTAACAATCTATAATCAGATTGGAATCTTCGTTGTGTGTGGTTTCCAATTGAATAATAAGAGTTTATACCATACTTGTTTGACATACCATTAGTGGATCCTTTAACCTTGACATTTGTTATTATCATTATTTAATCCTTACATTACTATTCCATCTCAAAGTTCTCTTCTTCGTCTTCTTCTTCTTCTTCTTCTTCTTCTTTATTATTATTACTAATAAGAGTTTATACTATACTTTTTTGACATACCATTAGTGGATCCTTTAACCTTGACATTTATTGTTATCATTGTTAAATCTTTACCTTAATATTTCATCTCAAAGTTCTCTTCTTCTTCTTTTTTATTTTTATTTTTATTTTTATTATTGTTGTTGTTGTTGTTGTTATTACTATTATTATTGTTGTTATTATTGCTGTTGTATTATTGTTATTTATAATTTGTACAATTAACCTCCCTATGGTTCGACCCCGGTCTTGTTGGGTTATTTATTACTTCGACACTTCTGCACTTGGGAGAAGACATCAATCTTTTAGTCGTGTCAAGTTTTTGACGCCGTTGCCAGGGAGGTAAGTTCTTGTATAAATTATAGTGGTTATTTTATTTTCTCTTTTCACTTTTCTTGTATATAACTTTTTTTTTCTTGTTTCTTCTTCTTTTGTTTTCTTCTTCCTTTTATTCTATTCTAACACGTGCATGAGGTTGTGGTCACGTACATCAAGTGGTAGACTTTATACGATATTGACACGACTAAAAGATTAATGTCTTCTTCCAAGTGCAGGAGTGTCGAAGTAATAAATAATCCGGCAAGATCAGGGTCGAACCACATAGAGGTTAATTGTAAAAATTATAAATAACAATAATACAACAACAATAACAATAACAACAACGACAATAATAATAGTAGTAGTAGTAGTAACAATAATAATAATAATAATAATAATAATAATAATAATAATAAAGAAAAAGAAGAAGAAGATGATGAGAACTTTGAGATGGAATATTAATGTAAGGATTAAACAATGATAATAATAAATGTTAAGGTTAGAGGTTCCACTAATGGTATGTCAAACAAGTATAGTATAAACTCTTGTTATTCAATTGCAAACCACACACAAAGGAGGTTCCAATCATATTATAGATTGTTAACATGATTATATTAGTCATCTTATTCGATTAATGCTAATACTTGTAAATCTCATCCAACATATTAACAACAAATCGAGTTCCTTTCATAACTCAGGTGTCGGTTATACCATACAGTATGGGCTATGAAAGTGCCAATCATTTGTTGTACCAAGTGTTATACAACATAAATCAAGATTAGTCATTTAACAAGCAAAGTATTAAAGAGTGAATAAGATAACAAATACAAAACATGTTAATATCAAACATTAAAGTCCATATTTAGTTTACACTATACTTATTCTTACACCATTAGTGTAACCTTTTCACCTTGACATAATAAATTAGCTAAACATAATAAAAGAAAAATAAATAAATAAACAAAATAAGAACATAAATAAGATAAGAGTTAACTAAGTAAAGGAAAGGAAATGAAAGGCATAAACTTGATATTAATGAAAGCAAAGCATAAACATTACAAAAAATACAAAGAGAGAAAGCAAGAGCATGATCTTGATCTGGAAATCAAGATGCCTAAATGCAAGGCAAATGCTTCCTTTTATAGGCCAAAATTGAGAACTATTGATTTGATGACTAATTGATGAGTGGGTGACCAACTATTGACTTGGTGTCAATCCTTATCTTCTCTTGTCTGCCCAAAACATTATTGATAAAGTCAAAATTAGAGCCACTTGAAAACATAAACGTTGTAAGAAATTGTCTCATCTTTCTTATGTAAACAATTCAGCTCATTTGGACTTCTAGAACTCTAGATATGGTCCAAATATTGAACAATGCTCGGGTTGGAAGACAGATTCGGACTTCTTTGTTGTTGCTATAATTTGGACTTGAAAATGGCCTTTTTATGTTTTGGCTCCATATAAAAGGTGTAGGCCTATGTCTTACCTTTCTATTCATATAAAGTAGACCTAAATTTGAGATCTACAACTCTAGATATGACCCAATTACCAAACAATATTCTGGTTTGGATTCCACCGACATCTCTTTTCTAAGTTTGGTCATCTCTTTGTCGTTTTAATTTCAATTCTTAAAGTCATTAATCAATCCTTTCATTTATGTGATAAGCCTGCATTTAAAATGAACATTTACCATAAATTAAAGGAATCTTATATTATTATAAAATATGCTTTAGTTAAGGAGTTATTGATACTTCAAGTGCAAAATGATGATATAAAACCTTGATAAAAATACACTTTTAAATATCAATCACACCCCTTAACTAGCTTATTACTAGTCCCTAATAATCAAAGCGTTAAAATAGAAAAATACTTTGCAAATTCCCCAAAGCAAGGTAGTCATCATTTAACTTCCATTAATCTATCCAGATAAACAAACTCTCATTAAATTTATATACCTGCTCAATACCTCTTAACAAGATATTCATAAACATTTTTTTTGTGCTTAATGTTTTAACACATAATTATGAGGCTTTTCTTGGAAGAAAACAAGATTTTTTGTTCTAATATTTAAGGTTAACTTTCTTGAGTTGGGATTATTATTTTTGTCTTTTTTTTTATAATATATATATACATATAATTTAAAACAACATGCATCTTTAACCCATGTAACGAGTTTTCGGCTAATGACTCCCAGACGAGTTAGTCTTAGGGCATTAGGTGTTAAGACACCCCTACGAGCTTAGTAACTCGGGTCGCAGATACTGATATGTAGATAATGCAATGTTTGATTCCTTTAAGCCTTTCTCCTCAACCCATGTAACAAGCGTTGAGTCAATAGCTCCCGAGTCAGTTGACTTTAGGGTATTAGGTGTTAAAACACCCCCTCGGGCTTAATTGCTTAGGTTAGGGAGGCTAGAAAACCAAACTTATCTACATTTTTATTATTATCAGTTTTTTCTTTTTCTTTTTTGTATTTTTTAATTATATACTATCCATTTTCCCTTAGTTGTTACCTTTAACAAAAGAACATAAATAATGTAATAATCTAATATGCAACCCACAATCATATGTTAAAGTGTGTGTGTGTAAATTAAGGTTTAAGAATACATGTTAAATAAGTATATGAGCAGAATTAAGAGATAACAATACGAGAGTTTGTAAATCTAAATATTTCAAGAAGTATTATGATAGACCTTGTTAGGAATGATTACTAAGATGCATCTCAAGAGTCACTTTAACAAAAAAGCTCCTTTACTCTGCCATCTTAGTAACAATAATTATGCACATGCTTTATGAAATGAAAAATAATTTTTTTTATCAACTAATACTCTCTCCCCCAACCAAAACGATACATTGTCCTCAATGTTCTAAGGTAGAAAGATAGAGTATAGAAGATATCACCTGAAATTACGAACATTGACAAACCTGAAACACACTTAAAAAAAATATAAGAAACAACAAAACACAAATATTATGCTATTAATAAAACCAAAAGACACAAGTTCTTACAAACTAAAATTTAAATCATAGTTGTGATTGTGGCTCACATCTTCCCTTGGTTTTACATTCAAGAACAACTTAAACGCCTTCTATAGGTCGGGGATAGGCTTCCCATCCAGTTTTCTTAAAAATTGACAAACATGGTCTTTTTTAGTCAGATTCTCAAGACTATGCCAAGCATGTTCTTTATGAAAATAGGTTCATAAGTCATGAATTACACAATGCTTATCTCAACTATGATGAGACTTAAGAGTCAACAAAAGATTATCTAAAGACTCTTTGTGTTTTGAAATAAATCCCACCTTTTGACAATTTTCACAGTTTTTACGTACTGCATGTGATTCCTTGAATATGGTGGGCCAGTAAAATCCACTCTGTAAGATTTCTACAATCCTTTTTTTTTATGAGAAATGATCCCCACGTGCCTTAGAGTGATAAAATTTAATAACATCACTTACCTTATTGTCGGGAATGCATCTTTGAAATATTTGATCAGGACAATAATTGAATAAGTAAGGGTCATCCTTATAAAATTTTTGCATGTTGCTCAAAAATTTTCTTTTATCTTTGGTACTCTAATGAGTTGGCAAAAGTCCTGAAGCAAGAAAATTGATATTTTTAGCAAACCAAGGCATTGAACTAAGAGAAAGTAGAGATTCATCAGGAAAGTAATCATCGATTGGTGTGATGTCAGGTGTTGAATCTGTTGTCACTTTTGATAAAAGATCCTCATCAACATTATCGGTGCCTTTTTCATCATCGATTTCTTCCTAATTGGTCATAGCATGAGGAAATGAAAGCGCTGGCAGTGAGCCAGTCATTTCTTTGTAATTTTCAGATTCAACCATTTCTTACCCTCATAGATTGACTCATCATCTTTCTCATAAGGTTCAAGAATAGGTTTTTTTAGTAACCTTACCACTGCGTAGAGTAGTGACTGATTTGACTTGATCCATGTGTTAGCTTCCGGAATTACTTGCATTTGCATTGTATTGCATCTCAGGATTTTGTTATGGTTAAGATGAAAACTTACCTTTCTCTTGGAAACTGAGAGCAGATGTTAATTTTGTAAGAGTATCTTTAAAATATGTCATGCTTTGAGCAAGTTGAGTATTGATTGTCTCTTGCTTTTCAATGAATGCATGCAATGTTTCCTCAAGATTTGTTCTAGGAGGTGGAGCATAAGGAGGTGCATATCCATGAGAATTTTGGAAATTGTGGTATGCTTGAAATGGTGTTTGTGAACTTTGTGCACTGTTATTCTCACTTTTCCAACTAAAATTTGGATGATTTCCCCAACCATAGTTCTATATTTGTGAGTATAGGTTGTGGTTGGCCCTTTGAAAATTGTTTAAAGCATGGGCTTGTTCATGGAAACATTCCTTAAAAGAAGGCAAGGTTGGACACTCATTGGTTGAGTGTTCATTTGTTTCACAAATTTAACACACAATGTTTTCAACAGATTTCAATTGACCATTCTTTTTCAATTCTAGTGCCTCGACTTTCCCAGCTAAAGATGCAAACTTGGCTTGAAGGTCATGATCTTCCCTAAAGTTATACATACCTCCACTAAATGTATGAGGTTGAGTTTTACTCGGTGCCTTATAAGTACCCGTGGTGTCCTAATTTTGAGCATTTTCAACTAACAAGTCTAAGTACTCCATTACTTCATCAAAATCTTTATCTTTAAAAGTTCCATTGCACATCAATTCAACCATTTGCCTTTCTCTAGGTGTTAACCCTTCATAGAAATGTGAAACCAATCTCCATGTTTCAAAACCATGATGAGGGCAAGTACTGATTAGTACTCAAAAGTGCATTTTTATCATGGTTTTATA
>SRLM01004168.1:0-12994 GCA_015708895.1 Populus ilicifolia
GAACATATGAATCAAGATTTGGATGAGATCTAAAAAAAAAAAATCCTAGAAGAGAGCAAATCACGGCAACCATGGAAGGGTCCTAGGGGTCCAACCACAGGAGTCAAGAAGCTCAGTGGAAATTTGGGGCTTAGATTTTGATAAGAGGGACAGACCAACACATCCCATGGGTTAGAACTTCCATCATCTTCTTCTTCTTGCCAGTGTATGTGTGTTCAACGATCGAACCATCACTGTCAATAATTAATAGAATGGGGGAAGATTCCATCTCCTTAATTTATTTATTTAATTAAAACCGAGATGAACCAACCGATACGTGGGAAGATATTTTTAACGACCAATGCCCATGACAGCACTGGTAGAGTTTTCATTAATTGAATCCATTGGTTTTCAAAGGCTTTTGATTTCGTTTCAAGCGCTGTTCTCACCAAGGGAAACTTCATTAATTAACTATTCAAGTACGATTGGATCATAACTTGTCGGTCATTTAGATACCATCAATACGTTTGGACGCCTTTATTTTCGTCGATGAAATTAAGATTCCATTTACAGCTGCCTGGGCACAGCTTCGTCCAAATAATTGAAATATGCATGCAATAATTTTTATCTGTGGTAGTGATTGGATCGTAACTTAATTAATTTCCTTTTATTTCACAATCATTCCGAGGAAGAAAACTTTATTACAAAACTTCAAGCTTGCTTAAATTGATCCGTTAGCTAGAACACTTGCGCAACAACCGGTACTACACCATGTATTCTCGTAGAAAAAATGATTTTTTCGGTGATGTAAACATGTTTAAAAATAAAATGTGCAATCCAAGTTGTTCTAACCTAATTTTAGATTTACTAAAATTTTCTCGAATGTTATTTTATTTTGTTATTCATAAAAAATAAAAATAATAAAAAAAGTTTAAAATTTAAAAATATATTTTTTTAGTGTTCGAACATAATTTTTGGTAAATAAAATTTTTTCTTAGCAGTTAAAACAAGCGTTTTCTAATACTGATTTGAGTTTTAAGTTTTATCCCTATAAATATGTATTATTATATATAATAAAACAAAATCAATAATACAAAATTTTTGTCATAGCAAGTGGAGTAATTTTGTCGATAGTAGGTGAGGCAACTATAACATTAAAATTTTTGCTTAAAGTAGATTGTGACACTGTTATTGAGATTTTATGTTCCCTCTGCATTGGCTATAAATAGCCAGTGAAAATCAACCAAAAGAGGAAGAAAGAGACAAGAAAAGAGAGAAAAGAAAGAAAAGAGTATATATTTTTACTATTTAGGTTTGTTTTTTGCTTTTCCTTCACGCGAGTAAGATATTAATTTAAAAAAAAATAAAAAATATCAAAAATATCCTAACCGTTAGATTTAATAGTGTTTAGTTATGGGCCATTGATTTAATAAGATACGATAGAGTTTATCACACTGGATTAAAACCTATATCCATCTTAGCCCTTAAAACAATGTGCGCTTCAATCCTGTTGTGCCACGTCATGAGGTATACCAAGTACTCGGTGCACCTTGCAATACCAGAGCAACGCTAGCCCATCGGGACTGTCCGATCAATTTGCAGATCAAGTCAATCACAGCCGAAGGATCAGTTTATCTACGATCCCACAGTTCCTACCTTCAACTGCACCGGTGTACCACGCTTGCGTTCACACCCAGCAACATCTCAGAGGCTCTCTCTCCTCTCATTGGCGATCCTCTCTCTCTCATCCGATCTCCCATTTCCGGCCGTCTAAAGCCTCCAAACCACCTCATAAAGGTTAATCACCTTCTTTGAAGGAAAAACCCAAGCAGTTTTCATCTTTATCTCCACCTCATTCGGCTGAAAAAAGGCCGTGATTTTTATCGGCCACCCAAAGCTTCAAACCAACGATTCTCACTCATCAGCCACCAATGAAAGTCAAAACCACCGTCATCATAATCGTCTTCCTCAAATTTATTTGCTAGAAATCACGCCGAGAAATTTTATTGCCTCCAACAATAATCGTGTGTGAGTCACACGCGCCACCGGGGGTATTTTCATAATTTTTAAAGAAATTCAAGGGTATTTTAATCTTTTACCTATACATTGGCACTCAAGTAACTTTTTGGGGTTCCTTATGGTATTTTTGATATTTTCATGTATAAATATTTGTAAAATTTCTTGCATGTTGTAAACAAAACAAAAAAACCAAAAATAAATATAAAAGGAATAACGACGCGGGTCCAACACCCATCTTATCATGTCATCGTTCGTGGGTTCAAAGCCCAATTCTCAAATATGGTTATATCCATTTCTCAACGATATCAAAATAATTTTTGTTTTATAAATGAATATTATTGGTCGACACGTCTCTTTTATTTATAGAAAATGACCAATGTCAAAAATTCAAATACCAAATATGAATTATGTCCATTGTTATTTCTTTTGGTAACCTAGACGTAACTCTTCTTTTTAGGAACAAACATCAATATTTTAGACAAGTCTTCTAGTTTTAAGGATTGATGTCATTTTTTAAGTGTTTTCTATTTTTAGGGACCGACGTTAACCATCTTTAAAAAAACAAATTGCAAATAAGCTCAAAATGTAATAGCATTTTAATCAAATAAAAAAAGTAAAGGTTTCCTTTCTCTTAGAAGGATGTTTTAAAGGTGGTGTCTACCTTTCCTTAATCATAACTAACCCCATACCTGAATATCTAGGACTAGTGTCTAATTTTGAATTTCTAGTTCTCTTAAATTACTAGATGGCGACTCCAACAAAATCATCGTTTCCCCAATCAAGAAAAATCTTTCTTTTTGTTAAATAAACAAAAAGAGTGGAGTCGTCGCTCGACGTTGTGTGTCGATACAAGTCATAGGCTCAGTGAGTTATAAAAGTTGATTTTAATTTTTAGAAAACAATGATATTGGATAGACCAAAAAAGAAGTAATTATGATAATTTGGCAAAAACAAATTCAAAAGAAAAAAATAATACAATTAAATTACCAACCAATTAAATATAAAAGGAACAACACGGATTTTGAAGGACAAGATTGCAAAAGGGTTAAATTTTCTTTTAAAAAAATAGCTTTATAAAAAAATTCAAGTCAACTTAGGTTAACATGTCAAACCCGTATCTCCAAATCATGAAATAATGATAAATCAAAAGAAAAGAAAACAAAGACAATTACATAACCTATATATATATAACTTTCAAAGGATGGTATCAAAAAGGAAAATTAATTATAAAAAGAAANATATTGGATAGACCAAAAAAGAAGTAATTATGATAATTTGGCAAAAACAAATTCAAAAGAAAAAAATAATACAATTAAATTACCAACCAATTAAATATAAAAGGAACAACACGGATTTTGAAGGACAAGATTGCAAAAGGGTTAAATTTTCTTTTAAAAAAATAGCTTTATAAAAAAATTCAAGTCAACTTAGGTTAACATGTCAAACCCGTATCTCCAAATCATGAAATAATGATAAATCAAAAGAAAAGAAAACAAAGACAATTACATAACCTATATATATATAACTTTCAAAGGATGGTATCAAAAAGGAAAATTAATTATAAAAAGAAATATATATCAATATGCATTAACTTTCCAAACTTGCGACTCAAATTATTAAATCGGAAATACTCCACTTAGAAAACCATAAATTCCAAAAACCCAACCATCATTACCTTTAGATTCCTTTATTTTTATGGATGTAACTAATATTCCATTTAACTTCATCCAAATAATTGAAATATGCATGGAATAATTTTTATTTGTGATATTGAATGGATCAAAAATTAATTTCCATTGATATCACAATCATTCACAATAATTCCAAGGAAGAAAACTTCATTACGAAACTTCAAAGTTGCTTAAATTGATGCTTGAGCAAAAACACTAACTCAAACACCCACTATACACTACCGAGTTATTTATTCTTATATATAAAAAATAATGTTTAGGCAGAATAAGCATATTTAAAAATAAAATTTATAAGTTGGGTCATAAACTCAACTGGATCAAATAAGTTAATTTTATTATAATTAAATGTTTTTTTTTAAGAATTGATATTGAATAGACCAAAAAAAAAGAGTAAGTTTGATAATTTGGCAACAAAAAAAACCTTTTTTCAAAAGGGAGAAAATAATGTAGGTTAATTCCCAACATTTAAATCCAGAAGGACGCAACAACATTTTAAAAGACAACACTCTAAAAAGATTAAAATTTCTTTAAAACAAATAGCTCTATAAAAATGACTGAGCCAATCTGAAATAATCTATTAAACTTACAGCCCAATCACAAAATAATGATAACCCAAGATAAAAGAAAAAAGAGAATTACAAAGACTATATATATGTATATGTATATGTATATGTATATGTATATGTATATAATATATATATATATATGTATGTATATGTATGAAAACAATGTCAAATGGTGGTATCAAAAAGCAAAATTAGTTATAAAAAAAACAATGTCAATAGGCATTCATTTTCCAAACCCGAGACTCAAGTTATTAGCCCGAAACCACTTTACCCGGAAAAACCATGAGTTTAAATGCCCAACCAATCAAATATTGAAAGATGAAATTTATAAAAAAATCAGTTATACAAAAGGATCTAAAACAAAAGATTACAATTAAAAGAATAATGATCAACATTGAAATAAAAATAAATAAATTAGAGGGAAACTAGTTTTTTTTATTGAAAGGTAAAATTTAAAAGAAAAATTAATTTAACAAAAGAAGCAAAATCAAATTAAAATATTGAGGATTAAATTGAAAAAAAAAATATCATAAATTTTGATTGAAGGATTGAATTGAAACAAATTACAAATTAATCAAATGATCAAATTTAAAATCTTATTAAATGAAAGGACCACTAAAATGTTTTGTATGCCTAGCAAGAATTTGGAGGGAGTAGATAAGAGAAAGAGGAAAAAAAAAAGAAAGTGTCACCAACAAAAAACCACCTCACCAACAATTACAGGCAATGCTCTAACAGAAAGGAAGCTATGAGAATTTTAGCAATATGATAAAAGATCTTTATTTTTTTCTGTTTGGTAGGTGTGACAAGCACCTCCTATGCGCTGATAAGTGCCTTGGATGCACTAGTTATTTTTTTAGTTATATTTTATATTTATTAAAATATGAAGTTACTCTTTATCGACCATAACCATCATCACATTACTAGTGTGAAAAAGATGAAAATGTCCTTAGATGTCAACTCCAAAAGTTTTGCTTCCTTGGATATTTTAGTTTTTTCATTGTGATTTTAAAATGAAAAAAGATTTACCTGTATCCCAAATAATTTGCTAATGATGAAGGAACCTTGTTTAAAGACCTCACAAGCGTTAGTAGCTAGTTCCATTATTGTTTTATGGAATGACCAAATTATTATTATATTGTTCCAATGAACATGGCCTTTTTGTCTGGGTGAACAATGTTTTTCTTCCAAAATGCTATAGTTTTTGTTAATTAAGTTCTATTAATTTTAATTTTCACTAGTCAATTTACCTAGGTGAGTCTTGTCAAAAAACAATTTGTATATAAAAGAAATATAGGTGTTTTCAATTTGTTTTTGTACTCAAGAAAACTTGATGCACACACTTAACAAAATTGATCGAGAAATATTTGTCAATAAATATTAAAAATCTATTAATTTTAATCTAAGACTAGGTCAAGAAATTAAGAAATAAATATAGGTAAAGATATTTTACTTTTTTTTGGGAATTCTTCAAAATTTTTATCTAATTGTATGTCAAAATATTTTTTTTTCTTTCAAAAAAAGAGCACTAATTTAAATTTCAACAGAACAAAATAATTTTACAATATAACTCCTCCTTTTCTTATTATTATTTTTTTTAATATAGCATTTTGAGATACAGATGAAATTAAATATTTAAAAAAAACTTTTAAAGTAATGAAATAAGGATAAAAAGGCATCTCTTTAATTAACACCCCTTATATCTTATTAATGCAACCTTTTTTTGCCACATTTTTTTTATTAGGATAATTATTTTTTAAACAACAACTTATCATAATCTTAAAACGAAGTGTTAGAATAAAAGAAAAAAACAATAAAGTTTTGATATTTTTTATGTAAATAATTTAGGTCAGTGATGTGTCGTCTCCCCAATTTTTATTTTTTTTTAAAAAAATCAAACAACACATCACATGTAGTGATGAATGATACATTATTTATTGTCAAACTCTAGCCATTTATGGTGGCTAAAAGTTATGTTCCTAACTTACAAATCTAGAAAAAAAAAACTATTTTAACCTTTCTTGCATTGAAAACACTTAGAAAACATTTTTTGGTAAGATAAAAGTTAAAAAATACCTCAATGAAATTATTATTTTTTTGAATGAAATTTGTTAACACAAAGATGACTTTTATGATTAAAATGTGATCAGCTAACAACTTTATCTCTATTTCATGTTTATCAATGATTTCCTCTCTTCTCTTTTAATTTAGACACTAAAATATAAATAAAATAAATTTTTGTACCAAAATATTAAACTATCAAACCAAAGGGATCAAAAATAAATTTGCTAAAAAGATTTAGGCATAATTGTTTTCGAAGGCATGGTTTAGAAAAGTAGATAAAGAAGCCCTGGATTGTTTCATCTTTATTAAATTTGGTCCTCTAAAATTTTTTTTTTCACAAGCAACAAAATTGAGTGTTTTTATATATATATAATATCAAGCATCAATATAATCTTGGGATATTCCTTTAACATTTAAATGACGTGATTGAAAACAAATCAAAATAAATTATAAAGTCCAATTGAAAGCCAATTTAGTATAGAAGAATGAAATTAAAGAAAAAAATTAGTAATTGAATTACAAAATAATTGAAGGATTAAAAAGAAAACTAAACAAATTCACAATATTTCTTCTCAAGTGTTAAAGTAAAACCCAGAGGAGATTTAGGTTTTTTTTAACTAGTGTTGGCTAGCATACTTTTCACACTAGATATGAACGTGGATTGTAGAGATATTTGAAATTATAGCTTGCTCCAATACAGAAACTTCTATATAATTTGGAGTCCCCAGCCCAAGAACAGAATTCCACTAGCTCGTTAGTCCATGCATGAACAATTTATTTTTAATCAAATTATGATTACAATATATATCGAGGAGGGGGTTTTATTATTTTGATACGAGTGTTTCTCCTTGTATAATTTACTTTGTTTTTCCTACAGTCTTCTCTCCATTCTCTTCATTATGATTAAATTCTATGGTCCCAGTTATAGCTCATGTGTTGAATAATTTCTTCACTCATCTAAAATTACACATAATGTGTTGTTGGCTCTCCCCGTGAAACTAAGTCAAGGCTAAGTTAACATTAAAAAGAATTTTTTATTTTCATGATTGTTGCTCAGCTAAGACCCCAAATGTGATTGAACTTGATGAAATGGTCTTTGTTCTTCTGACAAATGCCATCAAAAGAGATCAATTCCTTGAATCTTGCATGGAAAATCAACTTGTCATGGAAAATAAATTTATAACTTGCGTGATTATGTTCATAAAAGACTTCTGTATTTCGTGGAGAAGTGGTGGGAGGCTGGGGGTTTGGGAAAAAGGAGGGCTCAAACAAACGGGTTTGATTTTTAGTGAGGCTTCCACTGCATGTGATGGTTTGTGGGCTTCAATCTACGTAGAGTCTTCTTTCATCAATGTTAATAAGTTTGGGCCATGGCTTTGTTAATCTGAGATAAATTCTTCTTTGGGCTGTATTCATGGGTTTGATGGGATTGTTAATCTTTTTTCTAGTTTGAATGTAAAAAAGAAAAAAAAAATGAAGGTTCCTCTTATTGTGTTTTTTTTATGAATATGGCCATGGGGGCTTTGGTTTCTTCTTAATGGTTGAATTCAATCTTGCAGAATTTCGCTTTTGGATCCTGTTTGCTTGTTGAATGTTGTGCTTTCATCCGTGAGATGGGCAAGACTTCACAATTCATACAAGTGGTGAGTTCACATGTAGATAATACTTGATATTGTGATATTGATTTTATTTTTTTACAATATTTTTTGTGTTTAAATATATTAAAATAATATTTTTTTATTTTATAAAATTTATTTTTAATATCAAGATATTAAAACGATTCAAAATATTAATTTAAAATGAAAAAATTTAAATTTTATATAAAATATAGTAAAGCCACGTAGAGAAACATCTAAATGAAAGTGAAAAGTTGCCCTCTAAATCGCTTCTAGTTCTCTTCTTTCTTTATTTATTAAGATTTTAAAACAATTAATTTTAACATAAATTATTTATAGAATCGAAGAAATGCGCCTTAAAACAAATTCCAACCCCAAACCATCACAAAATAGACCAAAAATAGCAATGCTCCTAGATAATTTCTTGTTTACTCTTGATGCTTTAATCAAGAGTAGTAAATCTTTACCACGTCTTTAACATCATCAATTATTTATATTTAGGTACAATCTCTACATGATACTTCCCAAAACAATGTAATTTTTTTGTTTTTTATGATTTGAGAATGATCAAAATTTGAGCAAAGTCTCCCCTGTATTGGAATTTCAAATTATTAACTCAACATGTTATGGTTCAATAAATAATTAATTCATGCAGCAAGGGGCTTGGTCTAGCGATGGAAGGGGCTTGTCTTCTTTCACTGCACCTGGGTTCGAGTTCTGACATGCACGTCTGTTACCCCTGTGGTGCCTTATATGCCTACTAGGTTTGCAGGGTATTCAGTGGGCCATGAGGATTAGTCGTGGTGCGCGCAAGCTGGCTCGGACACCCCACGTAAATAAAAGCAAACAAACAAATAAATAAATAAATCATGTTTTATTTATTGCTTAATTTTCTAGAACTCATTATATAACAATTCATTATGCTGCATCAATCTTATTTTATTTAACACATTTAACTACAACATAAATTAAATTAAGATTTATGGACAAAAATAATTGGATTATGACTACATATTTTAACAACTGTTTTTATTAAATATTTTTTAAATTATTTTTTGTTTAATAATAATTTCAATCATATTTTTAATTAAAAGATAATTTTTCAAAATTTATTTTTTTTAAAACATACTCTTAAAAGCTATTACAGCATCAAATACACACTGGGTGTGTATATAAACTTTCCAAACGGTATCTATATAATCAAGTACTATATATTTAGTGTAATATTAATCACACGAGCCTTAACGTTTGCTCATGCAGTCGGATAAGAAGCATCCATGGCAACGCCACATAGGCCTTCGCTAGTACCGATGCCTCTTTGCATCCTCATATACCCACTTTCACCCCAACTGGTTCCCCACGAATTCTTCACCAACCAATAATCAGTCCCATCGCTGTCAGTACCATATCCAATTGCAGTAACCGCGTGGTTTTGCTCTGTCCCGCAATCCCCTTTGAAGACACCACTTTTATAAAACTGGAAATCTTGCCCACCACCGTCAACACCAACAGATACTGGCTGTTTGGCCACAGCTTGCAGGAGAGCGTTTTCATTATTCTGTGGCACGTCTTCATACCCAGTTATTTCTGCTTCAATAGATGCTGCCTTCTCGCTATTGCAAGTGCCATCTACTCCTTGGTAGGGGTAATTATCTTCACTTGTTAGCCCTCCGTTTCGTATAATATATTGGAAAGCGGTGTCCATGATACCACCTCCACAGCCTCTATTTCCAACATCACAGTCCACAAGCTGTTGCTCTGATAATGATATTACCTTACCTGTCTTGAGCTTTATAATTCCTTCTATTGCTGCCACTGTGGAAAATGCCCAGCAACATCCTACCATTCAACATAATTATAAATCAACGAGCAGAATCATCGAAGCAGGGATCAGAACTCTGTGAAACTTCCCGTAATTACTTATGGCAATTAAAGAATAGTAGGAGTAATTATATATCCCCACTTTATATACAAACAAGTTTGGGAAGGTCACCTCTGTGGTCTCAGGTTCGAGTACTTGGTTGCTCATATGATGAACACTGGAGGCTTACATGGTCGTTAACTTCAGGGCACGTGGGATTAGTCGTGGTGCGCGAAAGCTGGCCCGGACACCCACATTAATTAAAAAAAAAAAAGTTTGGGTAGGTCATTATTTATCAATTATATCAAATCGGACACTAGTTTTTCTCAAGTCTTCGTTACTTAAAAGGATCTGATATTGTTACACTTTATGGGGTCCTTTTTTTCTTATTTAAGATAAAATAATGTCTCCATATTATTTTTAACTACACAACCAAAGACATTAGTATTGTTACGTGACTTTATTTCCATATATATATATATTAAGTGATTTATGATTATTTAATTAAGCGTGAATATATTTTCTATAATAGTGATTTTTAAGCGTAAAACGCTCTAAAAAAAATAAAAGTTGGTTGACATATATTTTTTATAATATTTTTTTAGACTGATATTGAAGCTACGAATCCTCAGAAGTTGAAGTTGGTTGAGGTTTTCTAAGGGTAGTGAATTGACTGTGATAAAAAAAAAAACCAAGATCTGAGCAAAAAATTGCCTAATTGGTGATGTTTGCCGAGCTCCAACACTACGTAGCTATCATAATTGATAAAAGATTTAACCTATGAAATATAAATTATTAAGTATACTTACCACAAGTGCCTTGGTTTTTAACTGGGGTGACTGCACCAGCATCTCTCCAATCCATTGAAGTTGGTATGTCACTTACATTTTCGTATCTGAATGATGAAGAAATCAATTTGGATGATTGTCTCTTGTACCCATGATACATAGCACGAAATTCTTCATTGGTCAAGTCTGCGAAATTGTTCACACCAAGCTTGTATCCGCGGTCAGAACCGTTGTTAAATGCTTCTATACGTTCAATATTTTCCTTGAAAATCAAGTATCGTTTCTCCTTCTCTTTCATGTCTCCATAGACACGTCCATACTGAGCCATCCATTCTTCATGCCTCTTCAACATATATCCCTGCTCATCAAGAGGGCGACAAGCTATTTTTGTTGCCCATGCAGCTAAAATAAGGAGAAATGGCAGAAAAATATGAGTATTGCATTTTTTTGCGGCCATGGTACGTATAAGAGTATATGCGTCCACAGCCTTGTAAGTGAGTGTTTTTTTTTTTGGCACAACAAATTCAAAACAGCGCATTGGGGTTTTATAGACCCAGTTTTGTAACCAGCTTCTTGCTATGTGACTAGCCTTAATTCTACGTTTGGGAAGACGTTTGGAAGTCAAATTTGGAGTAACATGCGAGCCAATTAATTGATTGGTAATGCAGGAAAGGTATCTTTAGTGTAGCATCAAGGTTCGGGGTTCCAACTTCCATGATCTCAATATTTTTCTTCATAGAAAAATATTAAATTGAAAATACTTAACAGAAAAATTAAAGACAATCTGTTTGGCTTTTTTATTTATTTTTTTATTTGAGAAACCTAAACTAAACCAAACGGTATTTTTTAAAATAAAAAAACCCAAATTATTTTTGTTGGCTAACTTTTTTTTTCTTTATACTTCTTTCGGACACTTGAAATACCTGTCACTCTATACTTAGTCTATCTATGCCAAATTTTTTTGTTCATTTCTTTATTCTTTTAAATTTTTTTAATAGAAAAACATGGCAAAAAAAGCTTGCATATAGTACAAGAAATTCTACTAAAACCAATAGAATTTGCAATAGAATTTTTCTGTAGGTTATTTGCGATGATATTTACTGACGGATGTTAATCCCTTGGCAATTCTGTGTCATAAGTATATACCGACTGAATTACATACCGAATATATGAACTTTTGAAAGGAAAAAAGAAAACAGTTCAACGACGTTGAAGTTTTTGTGGGCTATTTTACCATTAATCTACGTATAGTGATGTGACTCATTCACAGCCAGAATTGCTGATAGAATTATCAACATAAATATTCCGTCGGTGATTCCAGTGGTGAAAGTTAATATATCATCATGAATATTCGGTTATTAATTCTATCAGTAAAAGTTAATGTATCATCACGATGTCGACCCTCCCCTCCCCTTCCCTGTTTCTCCTTCTTCTTCCCCTACGATTGCATCTAAAGAAACTGCCCCACCCTGCAACTGCAAACAACCACCCCCTTAAAGATATCCTTCTCTTCTTAACACAAGTCATGCTTCTTTAATTTTTGTAGTCACACCATTGGTGTTCTGATTTATTATTAATTTTTTAATTTTTTGTAAGTAAATCTATTTTTTAATTTTAACTTAAAATTTAAATTTTATTATTTTTAATGTTTTTTTAGTATGTGTATTTTTTAGTGTATGTACATATTTTTTATTGTTATTTCTCAAACAAACTTGTAGTATGAATGTATAATTTTAAACTTGTTATGGTTTTTCTTAGATTTTGTAAAATTGTATTTTTTTACAAATTATTGAAACTTATGTCAATTACCCAATTAGATATGTTGTGACAAAATAAATAATAGCTTATTTAACAGGTTCATTTTAATTTTTATTAATGTTATTGTGGAGTTGTAAATTTTGTATATAAATTTGTATGGACGTTGATAATTGATAATAAAAATTCAAGAGAAGTTTTAATTAGTTTGTAAATAGAAAGAAACAGATTGAGTTGAAATTGAGAGTAAAATCCTGCTCATGTTGAGTACGAATATCTTGATGTGTTATTATTGTGAAATTTATAGCTATTGTTCTTCAAATGTTTTATAGAGATAGATAAAAAGGATGGGTTCTCTAACTTTCATACATGTTTATAAGACAAAATATGAATGTATAATTCAAGATTTAAGTGTATAAAATTTGATTTATCACTCTTGTAGCTTTTATTTACACTACACCATTAAATAGTTTTACCAATGGATTTATTCCGTCACTATAAGACACACAATTTGTCAGGAAACTTGTTACCAGTAGCATTAGCGAAGGAATCCATCTCTTAGAAAATTGATTGTCAGCAATTTCCATTTTTATCGTTAATTTTATTGGTAAAAAAAAAACATCGACGACCTTATAGACAGATAAAGCACCCAAAA
>SRLM01004168.1:23451-34425 GCA_015708895.1 Populus ilicifolia
TTTTTTTTAATTAAAACCGAGACGAACCATTGGTTTAACCAATGTCCTGGTAGAGTTTTCGTTAATTGAATCCATTGGTTTTCGAAGGCTTTCGATTTCGTTTCAAGCGCTGTACTCACCAAGCGAACCTTCATTAATTGACTATTCAAGTACGATTGGATCATAACTTATCGGTCATTTAGATACCATCAATAAGTTTGGATTCCTTTATTTTTGTCGATGTAATTAAGATTCCATTTACGGCAGCCTGGGCACAGCTTCGTCCAAATAATTGAAATATGCATGGAATAATTTTTATCTGTGATAGTGATTGTATCATACCTTAATTAATTTCCTTTTATTTCACAATCATTTCAAGAAAGAAAACTTTATTACAAAACTCCAAGGTTGCTTATATTGATGTGTTAGCTAAAACACTAGCTCAACAACCCGCACGGCACCATGTATTCTCGTATAAAAAATGATTTTTTGGTGATGCAAGCATGTTTAAAATAAAATGTGCAATCGAGGTTGTTGTAACCTAATTTTAGATTTAGTAAGATTTTCTTTAATGTTATTTTATTTTATTATTCATAAAAAATAAAAAAATTTAAAAATTTGAAAATATATTTTTCTCGGGTCAACCACATTTTTCCATGAAAACCGATTCCACCGAGTCAAGCCATTCGACCAGGCTAAAAAAATAAGTTTTGAGCTGTTTTAGGTCAAAATCATCATTTTCAGTCAAATCCGAGTTCATTGAGTCAATACTGGTCAAACCATTGTGACCAGAGTAAAAAATGAGTTTCGGGTCAAAACCATTATTTTTAGTCAAAACCGAATTATCAGGTCAATATGGGTCCTACCATGTTGACCTGGATAAAAAATGAGTTTCGAGCCATTTTATGTCAAAACCATCATTTTCGATCAAAACCGAGTCCACCGGGTCAATATGGGTCCAACCATGTTGACCGGGATAAAAAATGAGTTTCAAGTTATTTTTTGTCAAAACTATTATTTTTAGTCAAATACCCGGTCCTCTGAGTTGATACTCATATAAAGTTTTTTTTTGTGTGTCAACATAATTTTTGGTAATTGAAATTGATTTTTAACAGTTGGTACAAGCTTTTTCTAATACTAATTTCAGTTTTTAGTTTTATCCGTATAAATATATATTATTATATATAATAAAACTTTGCGCATGTCAAGAATGACTATCTTGATGTTTTATTATAGTGAAATTTATAACTATTATTCTTGAAATTTTCTATAGAGTTAGATAAGGATGGGTGCTCTAACTTTCATACATGTTTAGAAGACAAATTATATATGTATATATATAATTCAAAATTTAAGTGTATGAAATTTTATTTATTACACTTTTAGCTTTTATTTATTATTAAATTTTTGTGGAATGATGATGATTTAAAATATAACAAGGGTTAATGAAATAAGTGGGGTCGATTCCTAGTTGAAATGATGTGAAATAAGGTACAGGATAACTACACCATTTTTATGGTAATAACTTGTAATATGGAAGGAGAAGTCAATAACTTGGTATGTCTACATATAAGGATAACTTTGCTAAAATTTTAGTAAAACTGTTTATAAACAAAAAAGCATGATTGTGTGTATAAATAAGTGTATAAAAATTAGCCATAATAAAGGCTCATATATTCATGTAAAATTGTTGTAAAATTTCAAGTTTCAGCATCCTATTGTTGTAAAATAAGTTTATTTTATTTTAATTAGATTTGTTTTTTTATAAAAAAAGCAATGATATTGCAAAGACCAAACAAAATTAATTGTAATAATTTAACAACAAAAAAATCATTTATCAAAAGGAAAAAAACAATATAGCTTAATTTGCAACTAATTAAATACAGAAGGACGAAACTAGATTTTAAAGGACAATACTAAAAAAAATTAAATGTTTTTTAAAAAAACACCTTATATAAAAGACCGACTCAACCCGAGTTAACCTATCAAACTTGTAGCTTAGTTATTAAATAATGATAACCCAAAAACAAAGACAAAAAAATTACAAAGTCTATATGAACAATGTCAGATGATGATATCGAAATGGAAAATTATTTATAAAAAAAAACAATATTAATGCGTATTAACTTTCCAAATTCACGACTCAAGTTTATTAGAAGCTAGACTATGTTTATGATAATAACTTGTAATATGAAAAGAGTAGTGAATAACTCGGTATGTCTATATATAAAGAAAATTTTGCTAAGATTTCATTAGAATTGTTAATAAATAAATAAGCATGACCAAGTGTATAATTGTCAAAAACATTAGCCATAATAAAAGTTTATATTCAATGATAATGTGTAAAATTTCGTGTTTTAACATCCTCTGTTTGATGAGGGTGTTACAGAAATAACATGAATGTAATTTTTTTAATTTGTTTACTGTAATGATATCAAATTTGTAGTTTTTATTTCTTTTAGAAAGTAAAAATTGCTTAGATTTTTTTTCCTTTTTCTACACTGTCTTTTTACCATCATTATTTTCTCTTATTTTCATTCTTTTGTAATGTTTTATTTTAGTTTTTCCTTCTCAATTTTCTTTAAAAATTATTATTTATTCTCTATATTTAAAATATTTATCACTTTATACTTAACCTATTTATATCATTATCTATATTCTCCACGCAAGCCCATCCGTTTATGTCAAATAATCAAGCCATGCATCTTTACATTGCGCCCACCAACATAAATTCTATGTGGAAGGCAGATCTTAGTATGCAAATGCAAAATCAGCTCAAGTGAAAGACGAAGGAAACTGGTACTTCTTTCGTTTACCCATTAATCACGCGTGCTCATTACAAAATCAAGCATCAAACTTGCATAATCACCGGCTTGTGCGAACAAGGAACATATGAATCAAGATTTGGATGAGATCTAAAAAAAAAAAAATCCTAGAAGAGAGCAAATCACGGCAACCATGGAAGGGTCCTAGGGGTCCAACCACAGGAGTCAAGAAGCTCAGTGGAAATTTGGGGCTTAGATTTTGATAAGAGGGACAGACCAACACATCCCATGGGTTAGAACTTCCATCATCTTCTTCTTCTTGCCAGTGTATGTGTGTTCAACGATCGAACCATCACTGTCAATAATTAATAGAATGGGGGAAGATTCCATCTCCTTAATTTATTTATTTAATTAAAACCGAGATGAACCAACCGATACGTGGGAAGATATTTTTAACGACCAATGCCCATGACAGCACTGGTAGAGTTTTCTTAATTGAATCCATTGGTTTTCAAAGGCTTTTGATTTCGTTTCAAGCGCTGTTCTCACCAAGGGAAACTTCATTAATTGACTATTCAAGTACGATTGGATCATAACTTGTCGGTCATTTAGATACCATCAATACGTTTGGACGCCTTTATTTTTGTCGATGAAACTAAGATTCCATTTACAGCTGCCTGGGCACAGCTTCGCCCAAATAATTGAAATATGCATGCAATAATTTTTATCTGTGATACTGATTGGATCGTAACTTAATTAATTTCCTTGTATTTCACAATCATTCCGAGGAAGAAAACTTTATTACAAAACTTCAAGCTTGCTTAAATTGATGCTTTAGCTAGAACACTTGCTCAACAACCGGTACTACACCATGTATTCTCGTATAAAAATTGATTTTTTTTGGTGATGTAAGCATGTTTAAAAATAAAATGTGCAATCCAAGTTGTTCTAACCTAATTTTAGATTTACTAATATTTTCTCGAATGTTATTTTATTGTGTTATTCATAAAAAATAAAAAAAATAAGAAAAAAGTTCAAAATTTAAAAATATATTTTTTTAGTGTTCGAACATAATTTTCAGTAATTAAAATTTATTCTTAGCAGTTAAAACGAGCGTTTTCGAATACTGATTTGAGTTTTTAGTTTTATCCCTATAAATATGTATTATTATATATAATAAAACAAAATCAATAATACAAAATTTTTGTCATAGCAAGTGGAGTAATTTTGTCGATAGTAGGCGAGGCAACTATAACATTAAAATTTTTGCTTGAAGTAGATTGTGACAGTGTCATTGAGATTTTATGTTCCCTCTACATTGGCTAAAAAATATCCTAACCGTTAGATTTAATAGTGTTTAGTTTTGGGCCATTGATTTAATAAGATACGATGGAGTTTATCACACTGGATTAAAACCTATATCCATCTTAGCCCTTAAAACAATGTGCCCTTCAATCCTATTTTGCCACGTCATCAGGTATACCAAGTACTCGGTGCACCGTGCAATACCAGAGCAACGCTAGCCCATCGGGACCGTCCGATCAATTTGCAGATCAAGTCAATCACAGCCGAAGGATCAGTTCATCTGCGATCCCACAGTTCACAACCTTCAGCTGCACCGATGTACCATGCTTGCATTCACACCCAGCAACATCTCAGAGGCTCTTTCTCCTCTCACTGGCGATCCTCTATCTCTCATCGGATCTCCCATTTCCGGCAGTCTAAAGCCTCCAAACCACCACATAAATGTTAATCACCTCCTCTGATGGAAAAACCCAAGTAGTTTTCATCTCTATCTCCACCTCATCTGGCCGGAAAAGGTCGTGAGTTTTATCGGCCACCCAAAGTTTCAAACCGACGATTCTCCCTCATCAGCCATCAACGGAAGTCAAAACCACCGTCATCATAATCCTCTCCCTCAGATCTACCAGAATCAACATTTATTTGCCGGAAATCACGCCGGGAAATTTCATCACCTCCAACAGTAATCGTGTGTTAGTCGCACGCGCCACTAGGGGCATTTTCATAATTTTTGAAGAAATTCAAGGGTATTTCAATCTTTTACCTATACAATGGCACTCAGGCAATTTTTTGGGGTTCCTTATAGTATTTTTGATATTTTCATATAAAAATATTTGTAAATTTTCTCACATGTTGTAAACAAAACAAAAAAACCAAAAATAAATATAAAAGGAATAACGACGCGGGTCCAACACCCATCTTATCATGTCATCGTTTGTGGGTTCTAAGCCCAAATTCTCAAGTATTGTTATATCCATTTCTCAACGATATCAAAATAATTTTTGTTTTATAAATGAATATTATTGGTCGACACGTCTCTTTTATTTACAGAAAAGGATCGATGTCAAAAATTTAAATACCAAATATGAATTATGTCCATCGTTATTTCTTTTGGTAACCCGGACGTAACTCTTCCTTTTAGGAACAAACATCAATATTTTAGACAAGTCTTCTAGTTTTAATGACTGATGTCATTTTTTACGTGTTTTCTGTTTTTAGGGACCGACGTTAACCATCTTAAAAAAAACAAATTGCAAATAAGCTCAAAATGTAATAATATTTTAATCAAATAAAAAAAGTAAAGGTATCCTTTCTCTTGAAAGGATGTTTTAAAGGTGGAGTGTACCTACCCTTAATCATAACTAACCCCGTACCTGAATCTCTAGAACTAGTGTCTAATTTTGAATTTCTAGTTCCCTTAAATTATTAGATGGCGACTCCAACAAAATTTTCATTTTCCCAAATCAAGAAAAATCTTTCTTTTTGTTAAATAAACAAAAAGAATGGAGTCGTCGCCCGATGTTGTGTATCGACACAAGTCATAGGCTCAAGTGAGTTATAAAAGTTGATTTTAATTTAAAAAAAACAATGATATTGGATAGACCAAAAAAGAAGTAATTATGATAATTTGGAAAAAAAAATGAAAAGAAAACAAAAATACAATCCAATTACCGACCAATTAAATATGAAAGGAACAACACGGATTTTGAAGGACAAGATTGCAAAAGGATTAAATTTTCTTTTAAAAAAATAGCTTTATAAAAAAATTCAAGTCAACTCAGGTTAACATGTCAAACCCGTATCTCCAAATCATGAAATAATGATAAATCAAAAGAAAAGAAAACAAAGACAATTACATAACCTATATATATAAACAATGTCAAAGGATGGTATCAAAAAGGAAAATTAATTATAAAAAAAATATATATCAATATGCATTAACTTTCCAAACTTGCGACTCAAATTATTAAATCGGAAATACTCCACTTAGAAAACCATAAATTCCAAAAACCAACCATCATTACCTTTAAATTCCTTTATTTTTTTGGATGTAACTAATATTCCATTTAACTTCATCCAAATAATTGAAATATGCATGGAATAATTTTTATTTGTGATATTGAATGGATCAAAAATTAATTTCCATTGATATCACAATCATTCACAATAATTCCAAGGAAGAAAACTTCATTACGAAACTTCAAAGTTGCTTAAATTGATGCTTGAGCAAAAACACTAACTCAAACACCCACTATACACTACCGAGTTATTTATTCTTATATATAAAAGATAATGTTTAGGCAGAACAACCATATTTAAAAATAAAATTTATAAGTTGGGTCATAAACTCAACTCGATCAAATAAGTTAATTTTATTATAATTGAATGTTTTTTTAAGCAATGATATTGAATAGACCAAAAAAAAAAGTAAGTTTGATAATTTGGCAACAAAAAAAACCTTGTTTCGAAAGGGAGAAAATAATGTAGGTCAATTCCCAACATTTAAATCTAGAAGGACGCAACAACATTTTAAAAGACAACACTCCAAAAAAATTAAAATTTCTTTAAAAAAAATAGCTCTATAAAAATAACTAAGCCAATCTGAAATAATCTATCAAACTTACAGCCCAATCACAAAATAATGATAACCCAAGATAAAAGAAAAAAGAGAATTACAAAGACTATATATATGTATATGTATATGTATATAATATATATATATATATATGTATGTATATGTATGAAAACAATGTCAAATGGTGGTATCAAAAAGGAAAATTAGTTATAAAAAAACAATGTCAATAGGCATTCATTTTCCAAACTCGAGACTCAAGTTATTAGCCCGAAACCACTTTACCCGGAAAAACCATGAGTTTAAACGCCCAACCAATCAAATATTGAGAGATGAAATTTAGAAAAAAATCAGTTATACAAAAGGATCTAAAACAAAAAATTACAATTAAAAGAATAATGATCAACATTGAAATAAAAATAAATAAATTAGAGGGAAACTAGTTTTTTTTTATTGAAAGGTAAAATTTAAAAGAAAAATTAATTTAACAAAAGAAGCAAAATCAAATTAAAATATTGAGGATTAAATTGAAAAAAAATATCATAAATGTTGATTGAAGGATTGAATTGAAACAAATTACAAATTAATCAAATGATCAAATTTAAAATCTTATTAAATGAAAGGACCACTAAAATTTTTTGTATGCCTAGCAAGAATTTGGAGGGAGTAGACAAGAGAAAGAGGGAAAAAAAAGTGTTACCAACGAAAAACCACCTCACCAACAATTACAGGCAATGCTCTAACAGAAAGGAAGCTACGAGAATTTTAGCAATATGATAAAAGATCTTTATTTTTTTTCCTTTGGTAGGTGTGACAACCACCTCCTATGTGCTGATAAGTGCCTTGCATGCACTAGTTATTTTTTTTAGTTATATTTTATATTTATTAAAATATCAAGTTACTCTTTATCCACCATAACCATCATCACATTAGTAGTGTGAAAAGATGAAAATGTCCTTAGATGTCAACTCCAAAAGTTTTGCTTCCTTGGATATTTTAGCTTTTTCATTGTGATTTTAAAATGAAAAAAGATTTACTTGTATCCCGAACAATTTACTAATGATGAAGGAACCTTGTTTGAAAACCTCACAAGCGATAGTAGTTAGTTCCATTATTGTTTTATGGAATGACCAAATTATTATTATATTGTTCCAATGAACATGGCCTTTTTGTCTAGGTGAACAATGTTTTTCTTCCAAAATGCTATAGTTTTTGTTAATTAAGTTCTATTAATTTTAATTTTCACTAGTCAATTTACCTAGGTGAGTCTTGTCAAAAAACATTTTGTATATAAAAGAAATATAGGTTTTTTCAATGTGTTTTTGTACTCAAGAAAACTTGATGCACACACTTAACAAAATTGATCGAGAAATATTTGTCAATAAATATTAAAAATCTATTAATTTTAATCTAAGACTAGGTCAAGAAATTAAGAAATAAATATAGGTAAAGATATTTTACTTTTTTATGGGAATTCTTCAAAAATTTTATCTAATTGTATGTCAAAATATTTTTTTCTTTCCAAAAAAGAGCACTAATTTAAATTTCAACACAACAAAATAATTTTACAATATAACTCCTCCTTTTCTTATCATTATATTTTTAATATAGCATTTTGAGATACGGATGAAATTAAAGATTAAAAAAACTTTTAAAGTAATGAAATAAGGATAAAAAGGCATCTCTTTAATTAACACCCCTTATATCTTATTAATGCAACCTTTTTTTGCCACATTGTTTTTATTAGGATAATTATTTTTTAAACAACAACTTATCATAATCTTAAAACAAAGTGTTAGAATAAAAAAAATAATAAAGTTTTGATATTTTTTATGTAAATATTTCAGGTCAGTGATGTGTCGTCTCCCCAATTTTTATTTTTTTTAAAAAACATCAAACAACACATCACATGTAGTGATGAATGATACATTATTTATTGTCAAACTCTAGCCATTTATGGTGGCTAAAAGTTATGTTCCTAACTTACAAATCTAGAAAAAAAAAATATTTTAACCTTTTTTGCATTGAAAACACTTAGAAAACATTTTTTGGTAAGATAAAAGTTAAAAAATACCTCAATGAAATTATTTTTTTCTTGAATGAAATCTGTTAACACAAAGATGACTTTTATGATTAAAATGTGATCACTAACAACTTTATCTCTAATTCATGTTTATCAATGATTTTCTCCCTCCTCTTTTAATTTAGACACTAAAATATAAATAAAATAAATTTTTGTACCAAAATATTAAACTATCAAACCAAAGGGATCGAAAATAAATTTGCTAAAAATATTTAGGCATAAATTTTTTAGAAGGCATGGTTTAGAAAAGTAGATAAAGAAGCCCTGTATTGTTTCATCTTTATTAAATTTGGTCCTCTAAAATTGTTTTTTTTTCAGAAGCAACAAAATTGAGTGTTTTTTTATACATATACTAAATTGTTTTTTTTTTTTCACAAGCAACAAAATTGAGTGTTTTTTTATACATATAATATCAAGCATCAATATAATCTTGGGATATTCCTTTAACATTTAAATGACCTGATTGAAAACAAATCAAAATAAATTATAAAGTCCAATTCAAAGTCAATTTAGTATAAGAAGAATGAAATAAAAGAAAAAAATTAATAATTGAATTACAAAATAATTGAAGGATTAAAAAGAAAACTAAACAAATTCACAATATTTCTTCTCAAGTGTTAAAGTAAAACCCAGAGGAGATTTAGGTTTTTTTTTAACTAGCGTTAGCTAGCATACTTTTTACACTAGATATGAACATGGATTGTAGAGATATTTGAAATTATAGCTTGCCCCACTACAGAAACTTCTATATAATTTGGAATCCCCAGCCCAAGAACAGAATTCCACTAGCTGGTTAGTCCATGCATGAACAATTTATTTTTAATCAAATTATGATTACAATATACATCGAGGAGGGGTTTTATTATTTTGATACGAGTGTTTCTCCTTGTATAATTTACTTTGTTTTTCCTACAGTCTTCTCTCCATTCTCTTCATTATGATTAAATTCTATGGTCCCAGTTATAGCTCATGTGTTGAATAATTTCTTCACTCATCTAAAATTACACATAATGTGTTGTTGGCTCCCCCCGTGAAACTAAGTCAAGGCTAAGTTAACATTAAAAAGAATTTTTTATTTTCATGATTGTTGCTCAGCTAAGACCCCAAATGTGATTGAACTTGATGAAATGGTCTTTGTTCTTCTGACAAATGCCATCAAAAGAGATTAATTCCTTGAATCTTGTATGGAAAATCAACTTGTCATGGAAAATAAATTTATAACTTGCGTGATTATGTTCATAAAAGACTTCTGTATTTCGTGGAGAAGAGTTGGGAGGCTGGGGGTTTGGGAAAAAGGATGGCTCAAACAAACGGGTTTGATTTTTAGTGAGGCTTCCACTGCATGTGATGGTTTGTGGGCTTCAATCTACGTAGTGTCTTCTTTCATCAATGTTAATAAGTTTGGGCCATGGCTTTGTTAATCTGAGATAAATTCTTCTTTGGGCTGTATTCATATGGGTTTGATGGGATTGTTAATCTGTTTTCTAGTTTGAATGTAAAAAAGAAAAAAAAATGAAGGTTCCTCTTATTGTGTTTTTTTATGAATATGGCCATGGGGGCTTTGGTTTCTTCTTAATGGTTGAATTCAATCTTGCAGAATTTCGCTTTTGGATCCTGTTTGCTTGTTGAATGTTGTGCTTTTATCCGTGAGATGGGCAAGACTTCACAATTCATACAAGTGGTGAGTTCACATTTAGATAATACTTGTGATATTGATTTTATTTTTTTACAATATTTTTTTGTGTTTAAATATATTAAAATAATATTTTTTTTATTTTGTAAAATTTATTTTTAATATCAAGATATTAAAACGATTCAAAATATTAATTTAAAATGAAAAAATTTAAATTTTATATAAAACATAGTAAAAACACATAGAGAAACATCTAAATGAAAGTGAAAAGTTGCCCTCTAAACCGCTTCTAGTTCTCCTCTTTCTTTATTTATTAAGATTTTAAAATAAAAAAATAAATCATGTTTTATTTATTGTTTAATTTTCTAGAACTCATTATATCACAATTCATTCTGCTGCATCAATCTTATTTTATTTAACACATTTAACTGCAACATAAATTAAATTAAGATTTATGGACAAAAATAATTGGATTATGACAACATATTTTAACAACTGTTTTTATTAAATATTTTTTTAATTATTTTTTGTTTAATAATAATTTCAATGATATTTTTAATTAAAAGATAATTTTTCAAAATTTATTTTTTTTTAAATATACTCTTAAAAGCTATTACAGCATCAAATACACACTGGGTGT
>SRLM01004173.1:0-13680 GCA_015708895.1 Populus ilicifolia
GGACACATAATCAACAGCAAGAAGAATATAAAGATTTTCAAAATAAGAAGGAAATGGACCCATAAAATCAATACCCCAAACATCAAAAATTTCACTTACAAGAATATTTGTTAAAGGCATTTGATTTTTATGAGTGATATTACCTGTCCTTTGGCATTTTTCACATGATTTGCAGAAGTGATATGCATCTTTAAAAATAGAAGGCCAATAGAAACCACTTTCAAGTACTTTATGGGCCGTTCTTTTTACTCCAAAATGTCCACCACAAGAATGAGAATGACAAAAAGTGAGAATGGAATGAAATTCATCCTGTGGTACACATCTTCTTACTACTTGATCCACACAAAATTTCCACAAGTAAGGAGTGTCTTAAAAATAATATTTAGCACTAGCTCGTAACTTGTCCTTTTGGGATGTAAACAAACTTGGAGGGAATTCTTTGGTGACTAAATAGTTCACCAAATCAGCATACCATGGTCTTGTAGAGGAATGTAGCACATACAATTGTTCATCAGGAAATGTTTCTCTTATTATTTCGGTTGAATATCCTCGGCCCTTAGTCGACTTAAGTGATCAGCCACATGGTTTTCGGCACCTTTTTTGTCTTTGATCTCAAGATCAAATTCTTGTAAAAGCAAGTTCCACCTAATCAATCTTGGTTTGGACTCCTTCTTCTTCAAAAGATACCTGAGAGCTGCATGGTCAGTAAAAACAATGACTTTTGTTGACTTTTGTACCAAGTAGATATGACCTGAATTTTTCAAGAGCAAACACCACTACAAAAAGTTCCTTTTCAGTTGTATGGTAATTACATTGTGCTCCATCCAACATGCGAGAAGCGTAGGCGATAACATACAAATTCTTCCCAATTCTTTGCCCAAGCATAGCAGCGCCTACCACATAGTCACTTGCATCACACATTATCTCAAAAGGTTCATCCCAAATTGGTGGTTGGATGATAGGGGCAGATGTGACACATCTCTTAAGCTCATCATGGGCATTTTTACAAGCTTGATCAAACACAAAATCCACTTCTTTGGCTAATAGTCTGCATAAGGGTGCTGTAATTTTTGAGAAATCTTTGATAAAGCGTTAATAGAAACCTGCATAGCCTAGAAAAGAATGAACTTCCCTCACGCATGAGGGGTAAGGCAATGATAAAATAACATCTATCTTAGCTTTATCAACTTGTAATCCACGTGAAGACATAACATGCCCAAGAACTATTCCTTGTTCTACCATAAAATAACACTTTTCATAGTTCAAGACAAGGTTTGTTTCAATGCACCTTTTTAGGATCAAAGATAAATTTTCTAAACATTTATCAAAATAATCACCATACACCGCGAAATCATTCATAAAAACCTCGATTATTCTTTCAACATAGTTAGAAAAAATACTCATCATGCATCTTTGAAAAGTTGCAGGAGCATTACAAAGACCAAAAGGTATTCTCCTATATACATCCGTACCAAATGGACATGTAAATGTAGTTTTTTCTTGATCCTCGAGATTAATAACAATCTGATTGTATCCACTATATCCATCAAGAAAGCAATAAAAAGATTTACGTGTTAGGCATTCAAGCATTTGATCTATGAATGGTAATGGGAAATGATCTTTACGTGTAGAAAGATTGAGCTTTCTATAATCAACACACATTCTCCATCCACTCGAGATGCGAGTAGGAATGAGCTTATCATTTTTGTTTTTCACCAACGTGATTCCGGTCTTTATAGGCACCACATGGATTGGCGCCACCTATTTACTGTCAGTGATGGGGTAAATGACTCCTACATCTAACAATTTTAAAATTTCAGCTTTCACTACCTCCATCATGTGGGTTCAACCTCCTTTGCATTTCCCTTATTGGTTTAATGTTGTCCTCCAATAATATGTGATACATACACATTAAGGGACTAATGCCCTTAAAGTCAGCTAAGTCCATCCAATGGCCATCTTGTGATCATACAACAACTTCACAAGTTTTTCCTCTTGCATACTTGTCAAACCTTTTGCTATGATAACAGGAAGTGTATTGTTGTCGCCAATGAATACATACTTGAAATTATCGGGCAAAGGTTTTAATTCTAACTCGGGGGCCTGTAAAATAGATGGCAAAAGCTTTTTATGTAAGAGTAATAAATCAATAAAGACATTACCATGGCGAACGGTTTGTAAAGCTTGTAAGGCCAATACTGATTCGTGCATGTTTTGGGGAACACATATGTGCCTCTCCATCTCTTCTATCTTGGTGAAATCATAGCCATAACTCCAAGCTATGCTTAATCCATCTTCACAATCAAAATCATGAACTTGCTGCACACACTTATCAATTTGGTCATAGCATATGATAGAATAAACATTGCTATAAGGATATTTCATTGCATCATGAAAATTGAATTTAATTTTTTCATCTCCTACCTCCATAGATAAGGTATCCTTACCACAATCAATCTTTGTGTTGGCAATTTCCAAGAATGGTCTTCCAAATAATATAGGAGTGCTAGTTGATGAATCACAAGAATCATATTCCATATCAAGAATATAAAAGTCACATGGAATAACCAAAGTATCAATCTTGACTAGGACATCTTCTATCACACCAAGTGAACCAAACTACGATCCGCAAGTTGTATTACAATGCTAGTTTTATGCAAAGGCTCAAGACTAAGAGAATCATAAACATGTTTAGGCATAACACTAATGGATGCACCTAAATCACACAAGGCCCTTTTAAAACTAGCATTACCAATAACACATGGGATAGTAAACGCACCTGGGTCCTTTTGCTTCAAAGGCATATTTTTTTGAGTAACAGTAGACTTCACCCATACTTACCATTTCATGCCCTTTCAATTTGAAAGCTCTTTTGGTTGTACACAACTCTAAAAATTTGGCATACTTGGGAATTTGCTTGATAGCATTAAGCAAAGGAATGTTGAGTTCTACTTTCTTAAAAACCTCTAAAATCTCTTTTTCTTTGTCCTCTTTCTTTGACTAGAAGAACTCACAAGAAAGGGTGAAATTGCTTTAAAACTAGAATTCATTGAGTGAGTAGTTACCTTTGGAGTGTTGGTCGATGTTTTAGTTTGTGGAGGAGGATGATGTTCTTTCTTTGTACTCAATTCAGTTTCTATCTCTTCTTCTTCCTCCATCTCAATTTGTTTTGACCTCTTCTCTTCAAGTTCTTTTCCATTTTTCAACATGATCACACTAACATTCTCTTTTGGATTCAATGCTTGGGAGGGCAATTTTCCATTCATTTGTGCATCCAATTTCCCTACACTTGAAGCTACTTGCCCCATTTGCTTCTCCAAGTTGTGAATACTTGACCCTATTTCCTTTTCAAAAGACATGACATTTTGTTGCAAGGTAACATTATTAGAAGGTAAAGTTTTCATCATCTTATGAAGATCATCATTGGATGACGACCCTGTAACATTGGAGTTTGCGAATGGAGGGGGTTGTCTTGCTTGATAGTTCTGTTGGGGCTGAAATCCATGGGGATGGAACTGTTGGCCTTGATTGCCTTGTTGGGATGGGTTGCCATAGCGTAAGTTGGGATGATCTCCCCATCCGGGATTGTATATGTTGGAAAAGGAATCGTATTTACGCTGGGACTTTCCATTAAATACTCCATCAATTGCATAAGCTTGTTCAATGTAATCTTCTTGCATTGTTGGGCACATATCCGAAGCATGTCCTTGTAAGGAGCATATGATACAAACTTTCACCTGTTGCACATTTCCACAAGCCAAAGAACGTACAAGAGAAGTAAGATCATTAACTTTATTTTCAAGGTTAGAAATACTTACCTCATTTACTCGTTTGTTAGAGAAGTCTCCACGAGTGCCAAACTGTTTTGAGTTAGCTGCCATGTTTGAGATCAATTGGCATGCAGCCTCGGGTGTCTTATCCACCAATGCACCTCCACTTGCAGCATCAATGATACTACGGTCAGTAGGCATCAATCCTTCATAGAAATATTGAATGAGCAGCTGATCGGGTATTTGATGATGAGGGCATTGAATGCATAGTTGCCGAAATCTTTCCCAATACTCAGAGAGCGTCTCTCCATGAGATTGCCAAATCCCACATATTTCTTTCCTTATGTTGGCAACTCGATATGCTGGGAAATACTTCTCAAGGAAAATCTTTTTCATGGCATTCCAAGTTCCAATAGATCCTAAAAGAATGGAGAAAAGCCATGCCTTTGCTACCCCTTTGAAAGAGAAAGGGAAAGCTTCCAACTTAACTTGTTCTTTATCAACTCCATTCAGTTTCTTGCCAACAAAAACCATATGGAACTCCTTGAGATGAGTATGAGGATCTTCTTTTGCAAGACCATTAAATGTTGGTAACAAATGTATAAAACCAGATTTGAGCTCAAGGTTTACATTATTGTCGATGTTTATGTATAATGGCTGATTTTCCACGTTAGGAGCAGCAAGCTCCTTGAGTGTTTGTTGTCGTGCAATAGCCATGGTGTTGAGTGACACGACAAAAGATTGATGTCTTCTCCCATGTGCAGGAGTGTCGAAGTAATAAATAACCCGACAAGATCGGGGTCGAACCACAAGGAGGTTATTGTACAAATTATAAATAACAATAATACAACAACAACAACAATAATAATAACAACAATAATAGCAACAATAGCAATAATAATAATAATAATAATAAAGAAGATGAGAACTTTGAGATGAAATATTAAAGTAAGGATTAACAATGATAATAACAAATGTCAAGGTTAGAGGTTACACTAATGGTATGTCAAACAAGTATAACATAAATTCTTATTGTTCAATTGGAAACCACATACAAAGAAGGTTCCAATCAGATTATAGATTGTTAACATGATTACATTAGTCATCTTATTCAATTAATGCTAATACTTGTAAATTTCGTCAAGCATTCATGATTATAACTTATGTTAACAACAAATCAAGTTCCTTTCATGGCTTAGGTGTCGATTATACCATACAATATGGGCTATGAAAGTGCCAAACATTTGTTGTACCAATTGTTATACAACATAAATTAAGATTAGTCATTTAACTAGCAAAGTATTAAAGAGTGAACAAGATAACAAATATAAAACATGTTAGTATTAAACATTAAAGTCCGTATTAAGTTTATACCATACTTATTCTTACACCATTAGTGTAACCTTTTCACCTTCACATAATTAACTTAGCTAGACATAATGAAAGAAAGAAAAATAGATAAACAACTTAAGAACATAAATAAGATAAGAGTTAACAAAGTAAAGGAAAGGAAATGAAAGGCATAAACTTGATATTAATGAAAACAAAGCATAAACACTACAAAGAATACAAAGAGAGAAAACAAGAACAAGATCTTGATCTAGACACCAAGATGTCTAAATGCATGGCAAGTGCCTCCTTTTATAGGCCAAAATTGGGAACTATTGATTTGATGACTAATTGATGAGTAGGTGGCCAACCCTTGACTTGGTGACAATCCTTATCTTCTCTTGTCTGCCTAAAACATCACTGATGAAGTCCAAATTAGAGCCACTTGAAAACATAAAAGTTTTAGAAAATTGTCTTAGCTTTCTTGTGTAAACAATTCAGCTCATTTCGACTTCTAGAACTCTAGATATGGCTAAAATACTGAACAGTGCTCGGGCTAGAGGACATATTCGGGCTTCTTTGTTGTTGCAACAATTTGGACTTGAAAATGGCCTTTTCAGATCTTGGGCTCTATATGAAAGTTGTAGGCCTATGTCTTACCTTTCCATCCATATAAAGTAGACCTAAATCTAAGATCTATAGCTCCAGATATGACCTAATTTCCAAACAGTGTTCCGGTTTGGATTGCACTGACATCTCTTTTCTAAGTTTGATCATCTCTTTGCCTTTGCAATTGAAGTTTTTAAAGTCATCAATCAATCTTTTTATTTATGTGATATGCCTGCATTTAAAATGGGCATTTACCATAAATTAAAGGTATCTTATATTATTAGATAGATTATTATAAAACATACTTTAGTTAAGGAGTTATTGATACTTCAAGTGCAAAATGATGATATAAAACCATGATAAAAATGCAATTTTGAGTACTGATCATTGAGACGAGCTTCCTTTTGTAACCTACGTAAAGTTTTGTCTATTTTAAGATCCAACTGCACTTGACTTTGATTAGTAGAACGTGTTACTGGCATAAATCACCAAGAAAACTCAAAAGAAAATCTTACATTAGAAAACTAAAACTGCCTTAAAACCTTAGAAAATAGTGGAATTTTGCCTCAAAAGGGTGGGGCTTGTAGTGTACTACTAGTCTTCTTCAGAACATCGTTTTCCTTCAGAAAAAAAGAAGCCGAAACCTAATTCCACAAATAATTCTGTTTTGAACAATACCGCCACCACAAATAAACAGTACCACCGCAAGCAAAAATTTTATTTCTCTTTTTTTTTCAGAAACATAAATAAAAAATCACAACAATTAAAAATAACAGTACAAGCACAAGAATCAACTTAAAATTACTTCCCTGACAACGGCGCCAAAATTTGTTGCGATGTTGTGGTCGCACAAATTAATTACCCTAACTTAAAGCACAACACATAAGATAGTATAGAGCAAGCAAGGGGTCGATCCCACAAGGAAGATTTAGTTCAGATTTTTATGTTATATGTTATGCAGTTTGGGGGTTTTGATTTGTGATGATCTAAACTATGGAAGAAATTAAAATAGCGAACAAAATCAATTGAAATTGAAATTTATCAAGAAAACAAACCTTGGTTGCAAGCACACATCCACCAATGAAAATTAGAACTGATCCTTGAAACAAAACTACAACATATATTCTGAATTTTTATCTTTTCTTAATGTTGGTTAATTAACAGATCCATCGTATAACTAACCCTAACCAACAAACAATCACAATGTCTGCATTAATGATTTAGTTCAACGACAGCCCTAAGAACTAGATATTTGAGTGTTCTCCCTAAGTTTAATAATATATTTCCACCACAATTATCAAACTTAGTTGCTTCACAAGTTAATACATCACAACTCCAGTTTTGATATCAAACTTAGCAATAAATTGTTCACAATAATAACTTAGAGTTCCACTCTAGCAATTATCAATAACAATCATAGAAAATATGTACAAGAAAACAATCATACTCATTCATACTATAAACTGAAAATAAAAGGAAGAATAAATCTCACGGTTCTTGAAATCCAAAGGTTTATTGTGTCCTTGCAACCAAGAAAAGAGCTTAGCCTTGCATAACTATTGAACAACTACTCTTAAAGAATAAAGAGAGCATGATTTTTTTTAGGTTTATAGATGAGAGAATTTGCATTTCTTAACTTTTGGCTCCTGCCCCCCTTCTCTCCTCTCTCTCCTGCTTTTATATGCTAAGAAACCCTAGTTCCTAATTTACAAAGTAGTCCTCCCTCAAGTTGACAATTGACATTTAAGTATTTCAATAACTATTTTCCCTAAAAAAGAGAAATATCCTTGCATGAAATCTTCAAACTCTGACTTAGAAGAGCTAAATTGCTGATATAAAAATTTTGATGATGGTTTAGAAGCTTCAAAACGTAATTTGGACTCATTTATTCACAAACCCTGATTGCTGGCAGAATTGAGTTGTCATCTTTGAAAAATAATATCTCCCTCATCTCATATCCTTTTTTGCTGAAATTTGGAGCATTTACCAACCTTTGAGTCAGGAATCCAAAAACATTAAGTTTGCATGAATTGGACTTCTATAGCTCCAGATATTGAATTTTGAATAGACAATGGTCAACAGTGGCAAAATACAAGATTTGACTTTGAAGGATGTGATTTCCATGATCTTCCTCTTTTTATTTTTCTTGCATTACATTTCCAAAAAGGTATGGATGTTATCTTTTTAGTGACACTAGAATCACTTTATTTTGATCTCTAGAACTCACGCTTTGCACAAAAGATCGACTGAACATCAAATTTGCCAATTATCTCCAATTTACTCATTTTTGCATTTTTCATCCAAAAGTGCCTTCAAAACATAAAACAAAGAACATCAAGGCATTTTACATATAAAACATGGATAAAACATTAGGTAAATATGGGTGAAACTATCGAATAATATGATTACATCACTAGGGGAAAAGAAAAACATATATAAAGTTAAAGCTTATACATGGATAAAGCAAAGAAAAGATAAACAAGCTCAAAAGGGGCTCACTAAGGATAATATTCTTTAGGTTGGCTTTTTGGTTCAAGTGATTAAAATTCCTAATGCCTTTATCATCTTCATGTATATTTATAATGGAATATAATCTTAATAAGATATGAAGTAAGTTCTAGGGATACATATCATTGAAAGAATACACACTACACACTCAAAAAATATAATGTTCAAGGCTAAAAAGCTTGTATTGGTATAACACTATAAAGTTAACATGACATATTCTCAAAGTCAATCTCTAAACCAATTAAACCTTAAAATTTGCATGCATACTTCTTCATTTGATTTATATCTTCATTTATCTCAATTAATTCTCATACATAATATTCATATTCTCAAAAACCAATGGGAGCTAAAAAGATAAAACATAATTTGTTTTTAAAGAACAACAAAGAAAACCAAAATTCTCCCAATAACCCCACACTTAAAACACAACATTGTCCTTAATGTTGAAATAAAAGCAAAGGAACATAAGAGAATGACATAAAATAATTTAAAATGCGAAGAAATAAAAGATAAGGAAAATAAAAGCAAATCTGATTTGTTTCTTTTTGTTCTAGGTTGCCTCCCAGTAAGTGCTTTTCTTTTAAGTCATTGGTTTGACATGTGACATGCTCATTCTTCATAGATTGGTTCAGCTAATTCTATAGAAGTGGTGAGTGACCGTCTAACCTTCATAGAAAGGTTTCAAATGATGCCCATTGACCTTTAGTACCTTATTGGTTTCTAAACTTCTAATTTCAATTGCACCACAAGGTAAAATATTAGAAATAACAAAGGTCCAATCCAATAAGAGCGCAATTTCCCAGGAAAAAGTTTCAAATGTGAATGATAAAGAGGGACTTTATCTCTAACATGAAACTCCTTTCTTGTAAGCATTTGGTCATAAAGATTCTTAGTCTTTTCTTTGTAAATCCTTGCATTCTTGTAAGCATCATTTAGAATTTCTTCCAACTCTTGTAGTTATAGTTTTCTTGCAATCCCAGCAACATCATAATCCATGTTACATTGTTTAATAGCCCAAAAAGCTTTGTGTTTAAGCTTTATCGGTAGATGACATGTTCTCCCATAAATCATCCTATAAGGTGACATTCTTATAGGTGATTTGTAAGCAGTTTGATATGTCTAAAGTGCGTCACCATGTCATAGACTCCAACTCACTAGTTAGGTTGTACTATCTTCTTCAAAATAGACTTGATTTCATGATTTGAAATTTCAGCTTGGTCATTCGTTTAAGAGTGGTAGGTTGTTGAAGTCCGATGAGTCACATGATATTTGCATAATAATGCTTCCATTGAACGATTGGAAAAATGAGTGCCACGATAATGAATAATAGTTTTAGGGATTCCAAACCTGTTAAATATATGAGTCTTGATAAAATCTTAAACAACCTTAGCATCTTTAGTTCATATGGCTTTTGTCTTAATCCACTTGGATACATAATCAACAACAAGAAGAATATAAAGATTGCTAAAAGAAGAAGGAAATGGACCCATAAAGTCAATACTCCAAACATAAAAAATTTCACTTTCAAGAATATTCATTAAAGGCATTTGATTCTTATGAGTGATATTACCTGTTCTTTGACATTTTTCACATGATTTGCAGAAGTGATATTCATCTTTAAAAATAGAAGGCTAATAGAAACCACTTTCAAGTATCTTATGAGCCATTCTTTTTACTCCAAAATACCCACCAAAAGAATAAGAATGACAAAAGGTGAGAATGGAATGAAATTCATCCTGTGGTACATATCTCCGTACTACTTGATCCACACAAAATTTCCACAAGGAGTATCCCAAAAATAATATTTAGCTTTAGCTCATAACTTGTTCTTTTGGGATGCAGATAAACGTGGAGGGAATTCTTTGGTGACTAAATAGTTCACCAAATCAACATACCATGGTTTTGTAGAGGAATGTAGCACTGACAACTATTCATCAGGGAATGTTTCTTTTATTATTTTGATTGGTATATCCTCAGTCCTCAGTCGACTCAAGTAATTAGCCACGTGGGTTTTGACACTTTTTTTTTATCTTTGATATCAAGATTGAGTTCTTGTAAAATCAAGATCCACCTAATCAGTCTTGGTTTGGACTCCTTCTTCTTCAAAAGATACTTGAGAGCTGCATGGTTAGTAAAAACAATGACCTTTGTACCAAGTAGATATGACCTGAATTTTTCAAGAGCAAACACCACTACAAAAAGTTTCTTTTCAGTTATTGGTAATTGTATTGTGCTCTATCCAACATGCGAGAAAATAAGCGATAACATGCAAATTCTTCCTAGTTCTTTTCCCAAGCATAGCTCTTACTGCATAGTCACTTGCATCACATATTAACTCAAAAGGTTAATCTCAATTTAGTGGTTGGATGATAGGGGCAGATGTGACACATCTCTTAAGCTCATCATGGGCATTTTTACAAGCTTGATCAAACACAAAATCCACTTCTTTGGCTAATAGTCTGCATAAAGGTGTTGAATCTTTGAGAAATCTTTGATAAAGTGTCAATAGAAACCTGCATGGCCTAGAAAAGAATGAACTTCCCTCACGCATGAGGGGTAAGAAAATGATGAAATAACATCTATTTTAGCTTTATCAACCTCTAATCCATGTGAAGACACAACATGCCTCAAGAACTATTCCTTGTTCTACCATAAAATAACATTTTTCATAGTTAAAGACAAGGTTAGTTTCAATGCACCTTTTCAGGATCAAAGATAAATTTTCTAAACATTTATCAAAATAATCACCATACACTGTGAAATCATCCATAAAAACCTTGATTATTCTTTCAATATATTTAGAAAAAATACTCATCATACATCTTTGAAAAGTTGTAGGAGCATTACAGAGATCAAAAAGCATTCTCCTATATACATATATACCTAATGCACATGTAAATGTAGTCTTTTCTTAATCCTTAGGATTAATAACAATCTGATTGTATCCACTATATCCATAAAAAAGAAAAACAATAAAAAGACTTACCTGCTAGGTGTTCAGGCATTTAATCCATGAATGGTAATGGGAATTGATCTTTACATGTACAAAGATTAAGCTTTCTATAATCAACACATATTCTCCACTCGAGATACGAGTAGGAATCATTTTTGTTTTTCACCAACATGATTCCAGTCTTTTTGGGCACCATATAGATTGGTGCAGCCCATTTACTATTAGTGATGGGGTAAATGACTCCTGCATCTAATAGTTTTAAAATTTCAGCTTTCACTACCTCCATCATAGGCGGGTTCAATTTCCTTTGTATTTTCCTTGTTGGTTTTACTTTGTCCTCTAATAGTATATGATGCATACATATTGAGGGACTAATGCCCTTGATGTCGACTAAAGTCCATCCAATGGACATCTTGTGATCACACAACAACTTCACAAGTTTTTCCTCTTGTATACTTGTTAAACCTTTTGTTATGATAACGGGAAGTATATTGTTGTTGACAATGAATACATACTTCAAATTATAGGGCAAAGATTTTAATTCTAACTCAAGGGTCTATAAAATAGATGGCAGAAACTTTTTATATGAGAATATTAAATCAACAAAGATATTATCGTGGGGAATAGTTTGTAAAGCTTGTAAGGCCAAACTGATTCATGCATGTTTTGGGGAACACATACATGCCTCTCTATCTCATCTATCTTGGTGAAATCATAGCTATAACTCAAAGCTATGTTTAATCCATCTTCGCAATTAAAATCATAAAATTGTTGCACACATTTATTAACACAATGAAAAGATTGATGTCTTCTACCAAGTGCAGGAGTGTCGAAGTAATAAATAACCCGGCAAGACCGGGGTCGACCCACAGGGAGGTTATTGTACAAATTATAAATAACAATAATACAACAACAACAACAATAATAACAATAACAACAATAATAGTAATAACAACAACAACAATAACAACAACAACAACAACAATAACAGTAACAACAACAACAACAACAATAATAATAATAATAATAATAATAGTACTAATAATACTAGTAGTAATAATACTAATAATAATAATAATAAAGAAGAACAAGATGAGAACTTCGAGATGAAATATTAAAGTAAGGATTAAACAATGATAATAACAAATGTCAAGGTTAGAGGTTCCACTAATGGTATGTCAAACAAGTATAATATAAACTCTTATTATTCAATTGGAAACCACACATAAAGGAGGTTCCAATTAGATTATAAATTGTTAACATGATTACATTAGTCATCTTATTCGATTAATGCTAATACTTGTAAATCTCATCAAGCATTCATGATTATAACTTATGTTAATAACAAATCAAGTTCCTTTCATGGCTTAGGTGTCGGTTATACCATACAGTATGGGCTATGAAAGTGGCAAGCATTTGTTGTACCAAGTGTTATACAACATGAATCAAGATTAGTCATTTAACTAGCAAAGTATTAAAGAGTGAACAAGATAACAAATATAAAACATGTTAGTATTAAACATTAAAGTCCGTATTAAGTTTATACCATACTTATTCTTACACCGTTAGTGTAACCTTTTCACCTTGGCATAATTAACTTAGCTAGACATAATGAAAGAAAGAAAAATAGATAAACAACTTAAGAACATAAATAAGATAAGAGTTAACAAAGTAAAAGAAAGGAAATGAAAGGCACAAACATAATATTGATGGAAGCAAAGTATAAACATTACAAAAAATACAAAGAGAGAAAGGAAGAGCATGATCTTGATCTAGACACCAAGATGCCTAAATGCATGGCAAATGCCTCCTTTTATAGGCCAAAATTGGGAACTATTGATTTTTATGACTAATTGATGAGTAGATGGCCAACCCTTGACTTGGTGACAATCCTTATCTTCTCTTGTCTGCCCAAAACATCATTGATGACGTCAAAATTAGAGCCACTTGAAAACATGAAAGTTCTAGGCAATTGTCTCAGCTTTCTTGTGTAAAAAATTCAGCTCATTTCGACTTCTAGAACTCCAGATATGGCCAAAATACTGAACAGTGCTCGGGCTGGAGGACAGATTCGGGCTTCTTTGTTGTTGCAATAATTTGGACTTGAAAATGGCCTTTTTAGATCTTGGGCTCCATATGAAAGTTGTAGGCCTATGTCTTACCTTTCCATCCATATAAAGTAGACCTAAATCTGAGATCTATAGCTCCAGATATGACCCAATTACCGAACAGTGTTCCGGTTTGGATTGCACCGACATCTCTTTTCTAAGTTTGATCATCTCTTTGCCTTTGCAATTGAAGTTCTTAAAGTCATCAATCAATCCTTTCATTTATGTGATAGGCCTGCATTTAAAATGGACATTTACCACAAATTAAAGGTATCTTATATTATTAGATAGATTATTATAAAACGTACTTTAGTTAAGGAGTTATTGATACTTTAAGTGCAAAATGATGATATAAAACCATGATAAAAATGCACTTTTGAGTACTAATCACACCCCCCAACTA
>SRLM01004181.1:2029-12960 GCA_015708895.1 Populus ilicifolia
CTTGACTTGGTGACAATCCTTATCTTCTCTTGTCTACCCAAAACATCATTGATGACGTCAAAATTAGAGCCACTTGAAAACATGAAAGTTCTAGGAAATTTTTTCTACTTTCTTGTATAAAACATTAAGCTCATTTCAACTTCTAGAACTCCAGATATGGCCAAAATACTAAACAATGCTCGGGCTGGAGGACAAATTCGGGCTTCTTTGTTGTTGCAATAATTTGGACTGGAAAATGGCCTTTTTAGATCTTGGGCTCCATATAAAAGTTGGAGGCCTATGTCTTACCTTTCCATCCATATAAGGTAGACCTAAATCTTAGATCTATAGCTCCAAATATGACTCAATTACCGAACAGTGTTCCAATTTGGATTGCACCGACATCTCTTTTCTAACTTTGATCATCTCTTTGCCTTTGCAATTGAAGTTCTTAAAGTCATCAATCAATCCTTTTATTTATGTGATAGGCCTGCATTTAAAATGGACATTTACCACAAATTAAAGGTATCTTATATTATTAGATAGATTATTATAAAACATACTTTAGTTAAGGAGTTATTGATACTTCAAGTGCAAAATGATGATATAAAACTATGATAAAAATACACTTTTGAGTACTAATCAGTAGTAGTAATAATAATAATAATAAAGAAAAAGAAGAATAAGAAGTTGACGAGAACTTTGAGATAAAAGATCAATGTGGGGATCAAACAATCATAAAAACAAATATCAAGATTAGATGATCAACTAATGATATTTCAAATAAATATAATATAAACTCTTTTGATTCAAATAGAAACCATACATAAAGGAGCTTCCTATTAGATTATAAATTGTTACATGATTAGATTAGTTATCTTATTCGAATAATGCTAATACTTGTAAATGTTATAAGTATTCATGATTATAACTTATGTTAAAAATAAATCAAGTTCCTTTCATATCAGAGGTGTCGGTTATACCATATGGTTTGTGCTATAAAAGTGTCAAGCATTTGTTGTACCAAGTGTTATACAATAAAAATCTAAATTAGTCATTTAACAAGCAAAGTATTAAAGAGTGAACAAGATAACAAATACAAAACATGTTAATATCAAACATTATAGTCCATGTTAAGTTTACACTATACTTATTCTTACACCATTTGTGTAACTTTTTCACCTTGACATAATAAACTTAGCTAAATATAATGAAGAAAAGAAACATAAATAACAAGATAAGAACATAAATAAGATAAAAGTTAACTAAGTAAAGGAAAGGAATTAAAAGGTATAAACAAGATATTAATGAAAATAAAACTTAAGTATTATAAAAGTACAAAAAGAGAAAGAAAGAGCATGATCTTAATTTGAAAACCAAGATGCCTAAATGTATGATAAATGTCTTCTTTTATAAGCTAAAATTGCAAATTATCATTGATAACTAATTAATGAGTAGGTGGTCAACTCTTGACTTAGTGACAATTGTTATCTTCTCTTGTCTAAATAAACCATCATTGATAACGTTAAAATTTGAAACAGGCCTCAACATGAAAGTTGTAGGAAATTAACTCAGCTTTCCAGAAAAAAAAAATTAAGATCATTTAGACTTCTAGAACTCAAGATATGGGTTGAACACTAAATAGTGTCTGGGTTGTAGAATGGATTTGGACTTCTTTGTTATTGCAATAATTTGGACTTGAAAATGACTTTATTAAAACCAAATCTACATGAAAGTTGTAGACGCATGTCTTATCTTTTCATCTATATAAAGTAAACCTAAATCCAAGATTTACAGCTCTAGATATGACCTAGTTATCGAACAGTGTTCCAGTTTGGACTGTACCAGCATCTCTTTTTTAAGTTTGGTCATTTGGTCATCTCTTTATTCTTTCAATTTCAATACTTCAACTCCTCAGTTAATCCTTTCATTTATTTGATATGCCTGTAATTAAGATGAACATTTATCACAAATTAAAGGTATCTTAGATTATTAGATATGTTATTATAAAACATGCCTTAGTTAAGGAGTTATTGATACTTCAAGTGCAAAATGATGATATGAAACCTTAATAAAAATGTAATTTTAAGTACCAATCACACTTCCCCACCAGCTTATTACTAGTCCTTAGTATTCAAAATGTTAAAATAGAAAAATCATTTACAATCATTTACAAATTCTACAAAGCAAGGCATTTATCATTCAACTTCTATTAATCTATTCAGATAAATAAACTCTCATTAAATTTATATATATGCTCAATACCTCTTAAATAAGATATTAATAAACCTTCTTTTTATGCTCAATATATCAACATGTAGTTATAGGGTTTTACTTGAAAGAAAATAAATTTTTTATTCTAATTTTTAAGGTTAACTTTGTTGGGTTGGGATTATTATTTTTTTCTTTTTTTATTAATATACATATAATTTAAAAATACAATATATTTTTAACCCATATAACGAGCTTTCAGCTAATGACTCTCAGATCAATTGGTCTTAGGGCATTAGATGTTGAGATACCCTTTCGAGCTTAGTAACTCATGTTGCAGATACTAATATGTAGATAATGCAATATTTAATTTCCTTAAATTTTTCTCTTCAATTCATGTAACAAGTGTTGGGCCTATACTCCCAAGTCCATTGATTTTAGAGTATTAGGTATTAAAACACCCCTTTGGGTTTAATTGCTTAGATTAAGGGGGCTACAAAACCAAACTTATCTATATTTTTATTATCTTCATTTTTTTTTGCAATTTATATACTACCTCTTTTTCTTAGTTGTTACCTTTAACAAAAGAACATAAATAGTGTAATAATTCAATGTGCAGTCTATAATCATATGTTAAAGTGCGTGTGTGAAAATAAAGATTTAAGAATACTTGTCAAATAAATATATGAGCAGAATTAAGTTATAACAATGTGAGAGTTTGTACGCTTGAATATTTTAAGAAGTATTTTGATCGACCCTACTATGAATATTGCAAATAACCATTGAAAAATATTAATCAAAATACATCTCAAGAGTCAATAAAATTCCTCCTTACTTTACCATCTTAATAACAACAGTTTGTAAATGGTTTATGAAAAAAAAAACACAGTTAGTTTTTTTTTTTAATATCAACTACTACCCTCTTCCCTCAACCAAAATGAGACATTATTCTCAATGTTCTAAGATAAAAGATAGAGTATAGAAGACATTACTTGAAATACCAAACACTGTCAAACCTGAAACTCACTTAAACAAATATAAAAAATAACAAAATAAAATACTATACTATTAAGAAAATTAAAAGATACTATTAAGAAAATTAAAAGACACAAATATTTACAAACAAAGGCTCAAATCCAATTTAAGCTTTTTATGGCTTTTCTTAATTGATCAATTTATATGACTCATGGAGAGATCAATTACAGGAGTGAAAGATTATAGTTGGTTAATCAATTGTTCAGCAGTAGCAGCAGAGATTATGATTTGTCATGCAAAATGATTAGTACTTAAAATTGTACTTTTATCAAGGTTTTATATCATCATTTTGCACTTGAAGTATCAATAACTCCTTAAATAAAACATGTTTTATAATAATATATCTAATAATATAAGATACCTTTAATTTATGGTAAATATTTATTTTAAATACAGGCCTATCACATAAATAAAAAGATTGATTGATGAGTTTAAAAACTGAAATTGAAAGGACAAAGAGATGGCCAACTTAAAAAAGAGATGTTGGTGCAGTCCAAACTAGAACGTTGTTCTGTAATTAGATCATATCTAGAGGTTTAGATCTTGAATTTAGGTTTATATTATATGGATGAAAATGTAAGACATAAGCTTACAACTTTCATATAGAGCTTAAGATTTAAAATGTTCATTTTCAAATCCAAATGTAGCAATAACAAAAAAGTTCAAATCTGTTTTATAGCCCAAACACTGTTCAGTGTTGGGCCCATAGCTAGAGTTCTAGAAGTCTAAATGATCTTTATTTTTTTTACTAGAAAGCTGAAACAATTTCTAACAACTTTCATGTTTTCAAGTGATTCTAATTCTGTCGTTATCAATAATGTTTTAGGCAAACAAGGGAAGACAAGGATTGTCATTAAGTCAAGAGTTGGTCACCTACTCATTAATTAGTCATCAAATCAATAGTTCTTAATTTTGTCCTATAAAAGAAGGCATTTACTATGCATTTAGGCATCTAGGTCTCCAGATTAAGATCATGCTTTTGCTTTCACTTTTTGTATTTTTAAGTTTTATTTTCATTAATATCATGTTCATGCCTTTCATTTTCTTTCCTTTACTTAGTTAACTTTTATCTTATTTATGCTCTTATTTTTTTTATTTTTGTCTTTCATTATATTTAGTTAAGTTTATTATGTCAAGATGAAAAGGTTATACTAATGGTGTAATGTAAACTTAATATGGATTTTAATGTTTAATACTAACATGTTTTATATTTGTTATCTTGTTCACTCTTTAATACATTGCTTGTTAAATGACTAATCTAGATCTATGTTGTATAACACTTGGTATAACAAATACTTGACACTTTTATAGCTCATACTATATAGTATAACTGACACTTAAGCTATAAAAGGAACTTGATTTATTGTTAACATAAGTTATAATCATGAATTCCTAACGAGATTTACAAGTATTAGCATTAATCAAATAAAATAACTAATATAATTATGTTAACAATTTATAATCTAATTGGAACCTTCTTTGTGTGTGGTTTCCTATTGAATAATAAAAGTTTATACTATACTTGTTTGACATACCATTAGTGAATCTTCTAACCTTAACATTTATTGTTATCATTGTTTAATTCTTACATTGATCTTCTATCTTATTAGTATGTTGTAATATTAGTATTATTACTGCCACTGTTAATGAGAATAAGTACTATTAGTATTATTAGTATTATTACTACTAATATTAGTATTGGTATTATTGCTACTACTGTTGATGTAATATTAGTATTAGTATTATCATGCTCTTCCATCTTAGCAGTACTAATAATAATAATAATAATAATAATAATAATAATAATAATACCTTCTTTGTGTGAGAATAAGTACTAATATTAGTATTATTACTACTATTGTTGATATATTATTAGTATTAGTATTATCATGCTCTTCCATCTTAGTAGTACTAATAATAATAATAATAATAATAATAATAATAATAGAGAATAAAAAGAAGAAGAAGAAGTTGATGAGAACTTTAAGATAGAAGATTAATGTAATAATTAAACAATGATAACAACAAATATCAAGGTTAGTGGATCCATTAATAGTATATCAAATAAGTATAGCATAAACTCTTATTATTCAATTGGAAACCTCACACAAAGAAGGTTCGTATAAGATTATAAATTATTAACATGATTATATTAGTTATCTTATTCGATTAATACTTGTAAATCTTGTTAGGCATTCATGATTAAAACTTATGGTAAAAACAAATCATGTTCCTTTCATAGTTTAGGTGTTAGTTATATCATACATTATAGGTTATGAAAGTGTCAAGCATTTGTTGTACCAATTGTTATATAACATAAATCTAGATTAGTCATTTAATAAGCAAAGTATTAAAGAGTGAACAAGATAACAAATATAAAACATGTTAGTATCAAACATTAAAGTCCATATTAAGTTTACACTATACTTATTCTTACACCATTAGTGTAACCTTTTCACCTTGATATGATAAACTTAGCTAAACATAATGAAAGAAAGAAAAATAAATAAACAAAATAAGAATATAAATAACATAAAAGTTAACTAAGTAAAGGAAAGGAAATGAAAGGCATGAACAAGATATTAGTGAAAACAAAACTTAAGCATTACAAAAATACAAAGAGAGAAAGCAAGAGCATGATCTTGACCTTGAGACCAAGATGCCTAAATGCATAGCAAATGCCTCCTTTAATAGGCCAAAATTAGGAACTATTGATTGATGACTAATTGATGAGTGAATGGTCAACTCTTGACTTGGTGACAATACTTATCGTCTCTTGTTTGCCCAAAACATCATTAATAACATCAAAATTGGAACCATTTAAAAACATGAAAGTTATAGGAAATTATCTCAGCTTTTCAAGAAAAAATATGAAGGTCATTTGGACTTCTAGAACTCTAGATATGGGCCAAACACTAAATATTGTTCAGGCTGTAGGACAGATTTAAACTTCTTCATTGTTGATATAATTTGAACTTGAAAATGACCTTATTAAATATTGGGCTCATATAAAAGTTGCAACCTATGTCTTACCTTTCCATCCATATAAAATAGACCTAAATTCAAGATCTACAACTCTAGATATGACCCAACTACTGAACAGTGTTCTGGTTTGGACTGCATCGGCATCTGTTTTCTAAGTTTAGCCATCTCTTTGTCTTTTCAATTGTAGTTCTTAAACTCATCAATCAATCCTTTCATTTATGTGATAGGACTGCATTTAAAATGAATATTTACTGTAAATTAAAGGTATCTTATATTATTAGATATGTTATTATAAAACATGCATTAGTGAAGAAGTTATCGATACTTCAAATGCAAAATGATAAAATAAAACCTTGATAAAAATACACTTTTAAGTATTAATCAAGGCATCATGTGATGTTTTGAAATAGATCCTAACTTTTGAAAATTTTCACAAGTCTTGTAGAAAGCATGTGAGTCCTTAAACATGGTTGATCAATAAAATCCACTTTATAAGATTTTGTATTTGTCTTTCTTATAAGAATTGAACCCCACATGCCTCGAAATAATAAAACTTAATGACACTACTTACCTAATTGTTAGAAATGCATCTTTGAAATATTTGATCAAAATAATATTTAAATAAATAAAGGTCATCCCAATAAAAATTCTTCACTTTATTCAAGAATTTTCTTTTATCTTGAGTACTCTAATAAGTTGGCAATTGTCCTAAAACAAGAAAATTGATAATATTAGCAAACCAAGGCAATATAGAGACAGAAAGTAAAGATTCATCAGGAAAGTAGTCATCGATTAGTGTGATGTTAGTTTTTGAATCTATTGTCAATCTTGACAAACGATAACATTTTTTGTGCCTTTCTTGTCTTTGATTGTGATGTCAAATTTTTGAAGTAATAAAATCCACCGTATTAATCTAGCCTTAGAATCTTTCGTAGAAAGAAGACATTTCAATGTTACATGATCACTAAAAACAATAATGGATGAGCTAATAAGATAAGACCAAAATTTTTCATATATAAATACTACTGCAATTAATTCTTTTTTAGTGGTAGTGTAATTCATTTGAGCATTGTTTAAGGCATGAGCTTATTCATGGAGACATTCCTTAAAAGAACGCAAAGTTGGATAGTCATTAGTTGAATATTCATTGGTTTAATAGATTTGACACACAATATCTTGAAGAGATTTTAATTGACAATTCTTTTTTAATTATAGTGCTTCAACTTTTTTAGTTAAAGATGTAAATTTAGCTTAGAGATCATGATCTCCTCTAAGGTTGTACATACCTCCACTAGATGTATAAATACCTATAGTGTTTTTTTATTGTGATATCAAATTCTTAAAGTAATAAAATCCATCGTACCAATCTAGCCTTAGAATCTTTTTTAGAAAGAAGATATTTCAATGTTGCATAATCACTAAAAACAACAATAGGTGAGCTAATAAGATAAGACTAGAATTTTTCACATGTAAATACTACAACAATTAATTCTTTTTCAGTGGTGGTGTAATTTATTTGAGCATTGTTTAAGGCATGAGCTTGTTCATGGAGATGTTTCTTAAAAGAAGACAAAGTTGGACAGTCATTGGTTGAATGTTTATTGGTTTTACAGATTTAACACATAATATCTTGAATAGATTTTAATTGACCATTCTTTTTTAATTCTAGTGCTTCAACTTTTTTGGCTAAAGATGTAAATTTGGCTTGGAGATCATGATCTTCTCTAGGTTGTACACACCTCTACTAGATGTATGAGGTTTAAGTCTTACCTGGTGCCTTATAAATACCTGTACTGTCCTAATTTTAAGCATTTTCAGCTAGCAAGTCTAGGTACTCCATTGCTTCGTCAAGGTCTATATTTTTAAAAGTTTCATTACACATCAATTTCACCATTTATCTATTTGTAGGTGTTAATCCTTCATAAAAATATAAAACCAATCTCCATATTTCAAAACCATGGTGAGAACAAGTATTAAGCCAGTCTCGATACCTATCCCAATATTGATAAAATGTTCCTCCTAGTTTTTAAGTGAAAATGGTGATTTGTCTTTTAAAAGAGTTTGTTCTGTGAGATGAAAAAAACTTCTTTAAAAATTATTATTGCATTTCATTCCACGCATGAATGGATCTTGACCTAATATTTTATAGCCATGTTTGAGCTTTATCTTTTAATGAAAAAAGAAAAAAACTTTAATCTGATGGTGTTCATGCTACAATTTAATTCATTATAGGTGTTACAGACTTCTTCAAATTCTCTCAAATGCAAGTATGAATTTTCTAGATCTAAGCTATGAAAAGAAGGTAAAAGTTGAACAATGCCTAGCTTAAAATTAAAGTGAGATGCTTCGGAAGGGAAAATTATGCATAAGGGTGCACTTGTTCTTGTAGAATTCATATAGTCTTTAAGTGTTCTAACTCGGTCATTCTCATTATTCTCATTATAAAGTGACTGGTTATCTTCTTCAGCTACTTTTTTTGAAAATGAATAGGATACCCTACAAAATCTACCACTTAATGTACGTGACCAAACTCTTATGCACGTGTAGAAAGAAAATAAAAGGAGGAAGGAAATAAAAGAAGAAAACAAAACAAAAGAAACAAAAGTTAGATATATAAAAAAAAAGTGAAAAGTGTAAATAAAATAAATATTATAATTTATATAAAAATTTACCTCCCTGACAACGGCGCTAAAAACTTGACACGATTAAAGAATTGATGTCCTATCTCAAGTGCAGGAGTGTCAAAATAATAAATAACCTAGCAAAACCGACGTCGAACCACAGGGAAGTTAACTATAATAATAATAATAATAATAATAACAACAACAACAACAACAATAATAACAACAATAACAATGATAATGGTGGTGAAGATGAGTTAAAGGGGACTTGGAGATGTAAAATTAATATGAAGATTATATAATGATAAAAACAAATGTTAAAGTTAGAGAATACACTAATAGTATTAGAGATAAGTAAAGTATAAACTCTTTATAAATTATCAACATGATTATATTAATCATCTTATTTACATAACACCATACTTATAAATTTTATCAAGTATTCATGATGCTAACTTATGTTGACAACAAATCAAGTCTCTCTCACAATAACGATATCGACAGAAAACTATGAAGGATCAAGTATTTCATGTACCAAGTATTATATAACACAAATCTAGATTAACTATTTAAAAATCTAGATTAACTATTTAACAAGGTATTAAGAGTTAATAAGATAAAAATGATAAGACATGTTAATAACAAGTTGTTTAGAATATAAGCATTGAAGTTCGTATTGAGTTTATATTACACTTATCCTAATATCATTAGTGAAACCTTTTCACTTTGACATAATTAATTTAGCTAGACATTATGAAGAAGAAAAACTTAAATAAATAATATAAGAACATGAGCATGATATAAGTTAACTAAGTATAGTAAAGGAAATGAACAAGAGATTAATGAAAACAAAACTTAAGTATTACAAAAATATAAAAAGAAAGAGCAAGAACATGATCTTGATATAAAAAACAAATGCCTAAATGAATGGAAAATACCTCTTTTTATAGGCTAAAATTTAAAACTAATCATTTGATAATTGATAATTGATGCAGTGGCCAACTATTGATTAGTGGAGTTGGTAGACGATATCACTCAAGCATTTTAGCTAGCTGAATTGACATTAATGTAATCTAAATTTGAAAAAGCGTTCTTCATAAAAGTTGTTGAAAATTGTATTTTCCTTCCACTCATCAATTTTCAAATCATTGGGAGCACTATAGCTCAAGATATGTCTAAAATACTGAGCATTGCTGCTGGTGGACATGGTGGATAACCCTTATGCTCTTGTGTGGATGCAATGTCATTTCTACCATCCGAATTTGAGCTGGTCTTCTGCATGAAAGTTGTTGGAAATTGACTTTTCTTTCCACCTACCAAATTTTAGATTATTTGGACTTCTAAAACTCTAGTCATGGGTAAAACTCTTAGCAGTTTTTGGGTTGCATTATAGGACAAATTCAGACTTCTCTTTTATGGCCAACATTTGAATTTTAAAATGGAAACTTTAGGTTTTTTCACTTCCATGAAAGTTGTAGGCTTATTTCTTATCTTTCCAGCCATATTAATTAATTTGAAATTCAAGAACTATAGCTCTAGATATGATCTAATGACTAAACAGTGTTCAAATTTGAAGTGAATCGACATCTCCTTCGTAAGCTGATTAGTACTCAAAAGTGCATTTTTATCATGGTTTTATATCATCATTTTGCACTTAAAGTATCAATAACTCCTTAACTAAAGTACGTTTTATAATAATTTATCTAATGATATAAGATACCTTTAATTTGTGGTAAAAGTCCATTTTAAATGCAGGCCTATCACATAAATGAAAGGATTGATTGATGACTTTAAGAATTTCAATTGCAAAGGCAAAGAGATGATCAAAATTAGAAAAGAGATGTCGGTGCAATCCAAACCGGAACACTGTTCGGTAATTGGGTCATATCTGGAGCTATAGATCTCAGCTTTAGGTCTACTTTATATGGATGGAAAGGTAAGACATAGGCCTACAACTTTCATATGGAGCCCAAGATCTAGAAATGCCATTTTCAAGTCCAAATTATTGCAACAACAAAGAAGCCCGAATTTGTCCTCCAGCCCGAGCATTGTTCATTATTTTGGCCATATCTGGAGTTCTAGAAGTTGAAATGAGCTGAA
>SRLM01004185.1:0-12553 GCA_015708895.1 Populus ilicifolia
ATGCCTTTCATTTCCTTTCCTTTCCTTAGTTAACTTTTATGTTTTTTTTTTGTTTGTCTATTTTTCTTTCTTTCATTATGTCTAGCTAAATTAATTATGTCAATGTGAAAAGGTTGCACTAATGGTGTAAGAATAAGTATGGTATAAACTTAATATGGACTTTAATGTTTAATACTAACATGTTTTATATTTGTTATCTTGTTCACTCTTTAATACTTTGCTTGTTAAATGACTAATCTTGATTTATGTTGTATAACAATTGGTACAACAAATGCTTGGCACTTTCATAGCTCATAATGTATGGTATAACCGACACCTGAGCTATGAATGGAACTTGATTTGTTGTTAACATAAGTTATAATCATGAATGCTTGACGAAATTTATAAGTATTAGCATTAATTGAATAAGATGACTAATGTAATCATGTTAACAATTTATAATATGATTGGAACCTCCTTTGTGTGTGGTTTCCAATTGAATAATAAAATTTTATACTATACTTGTTTGACATACCATTAGTGGAATCTCTAACCTTGACATTTGTTATTATCATTGTTTAATCCTTACTTTAATATTTCATCTCAAAGTTCTCATCTTCTTCTTTTTCTTTATTATTGTTGTTACTACTACTACTACTACTACTTGTACTACTATTATTATTATTGTTGTTGTGGTATTGTTGTTATTTATAATTTGTACAATAATCTCCCTGTGGTTCGACCCCGGTCTTGTCGGGTTATTTATTACTTCGACACTCCTGCTCTTGGGAGAAGACATCAATCTTTTCGTCATGTCAGTTACTTCCCTAGTTCAATCCATGTCTTTTGGTGAGACACTGTTAAACCCCTGGCGCTGGTCACATAAGCCTATTTCTGTTTACCAATCCCACCCATCAGCGCTTCAGAAGAAAATACAATAATGTCCATCTCATGCATAATGGTGTTATTCTGGAGTTTTAAATTGTAGGGCCAATGTGATGCATAGTGTCAATAAGCAAAGTGAAAGGCCTGAAAATGAAGAATCTTAATCTCTATGGAGCAGCAACTATGATACCGAATCCCATGGAATTCTCAAATGGAGGAGCATTAATTTACGAGGACACATGCATTCAATTTTCAACCGAGTGTTCAATTATAAAGCTTAACCAGAACACATCCCTTTGTATCGAGGATGGCAGACTTGCATAACAATTGTGGTGATAAAACTAACAATCAACCTTCACAGGTAGGATAAACTGAATCACCGAGTGAATTTTTAATAATAATATTAATAATAATAAATCTCTTGATAATTCCAAGGTTTCTATTTCACATCCAAAAATGCTAGCTAGATTGTTAAGTTAGCGTCGGAGATTTATGACTAAAAATTGTTAATTATCAACTCTACATAAGATCCAGTTTGAGAATTTTATCAGCATACCGTGAGAAAGTTGCCACAGTTCTGCCCATCAGCACGGAAATAGTTATTGGTGGTGTTGGGTTTTGCAGGAACACCAGCTGGAATCTGCTTGCTGACCTCTGCAGGCTCATTGGCTACAGGGAGGCAGCTGCTCTGAGGAGTCTCAGCATTGGTATTGGTGGGCTTTGGAACTGGAGGAGCAGGAGCCTCTCCACCTCCAAAAAGGTAGCCCAAAGAACTCTGTCCTCCGCCGCTGCTCACTCCACGTCCCATCATCTCGATCCAACTGTTATATGAGAAACCCAAGAGAGGAGATGTTCGTTAACATATCAGAAACGGAAATCTAGTCTTACTGGACTAGATTATGATGATCCCATCCCATCTTTGTATGGTTGCTAAGAGAACCTTAAATTAAAACAGTTTGTTTGATCTTGTTTTCCAGCATTTTCTCGAGAAACAAACAGATATCAGAAAATGGCATTGGTACGGAGAGGGAGAGGGAGAGAGAGAGAGCGAGAGAGGACTTACCTGTCGGTGATATTTTTCTTCTTAAAAATGATCTGAGGCTCAAGTGCTCTATCTCGCTCGAGGGTCTGTCAAGCATAAGCGTTGCTTTAGTTTTTTTTTTTCTGCGTTTGAAAAATATTTTTTTATTTTAAAATTATTTTAATATATTAATATAAAAAATAATTTTAAAAATAAAATAAATATTATTTCAATATATTTTTAAATATAAATATGTTAAAAAAATAACTAGAAACCAAAGCAGCTTTTAACTGACGATGCGACACTTTTGTCATTGGCTTTTATAAAAAAAGGCATTTTAGTATGAATTGTGTTGTTCCATCAAGGACCAAGTTTGCTAGAAGATGAAGAAGAAGAGGAGGAGACGTGAGATCTAAGTGAAGGTGGATTCGAGAATTTTTAAATCGCAGGTCTAGTATATTGTACTCTGGAAACCGTGCAAATGTGTGTGTGTAAAAACAAATCTGGGTAGGTTGAGGACCGGGTTATAAAGAAGAATATAAATAAGGGACTGAAGTGTAACTTGTCTGTCACCAGTAAGTCTTTTGGAGCAGAGTCCTTCCGCACACGCTAACATGTTAAACGGTATCCTTGCAAGAAAAAAAAAAAAAATAAAAATCGACAAGACTTCTCGCTTTCCTTTTGATTTACTCTGTATCTGCCCTCCTCCTCCCTTCTTAAACAATTCATCACCAATTTTACACTCTGCTTTCTAATCGCGGCAATTTCTCTCAGGTTCTTTCTCTTCTTTTCTCTTTGATTTTATTTTTTTCCCTCGAAAGTAACTGCTATCTGTTTCATTTGATTCTTTCTATTGCTTTGATAAAGCTCTTGTATCTCTCTGTTTTTGTTTTTTTGGAAAGTAAGATAAGAGAGAAAATTAGGTTTCCTTCTTTTAGATTCAGTTTAAAAATTGGTTCATGTTAGTGTTAACAATAAGCTTATTCACAACTTGCAGTTGCCTGTAAATATTGGCTGCATTCTTTAAATTAATCAATAATTTCATTTTGCAAATTCGGAAAATTAAAAAGAAAAGGATAAAAACAAGCTCCCTCTCTCAAATAATGTCATTTTTTTTATTGGTTAGTGTTATTGGATCATATTGTTTTGTTTACTTGTAAGTTTTATTGATTTATAGAATCCTGAATGATAACCATAACAGTTCTTAAGCCTGGATTGTTGGTCCAAGGTTAATAAAATAAAATAAAATAAAAAATTAACACAAGGTTTTAAATTCGACCGATTTCTTTTGTTCTTTGTGAAATGCACTAGTAAATTTGTGGTAGGATGAGATAATCCGAGTATGGCGCTCGATCATGATTCTGCTGAGGGAGATCATTTGATGAATGTAGAGAGAGATGAATGCTTAGAGGATACAATCAACAACAATGCTTCTGAAGCAGTTTTCTCCGAGCAAGAGGGGGCGCTTCCGATTAAGAACATGCATTCGGTTCTCACAAAGGCCATATTGAAATATTCAAGAAAGAAGTGGAAGAGGGCTAAGAAAACTTCATCCTTACTTAAAGATACATCAATCGTAAATAATACTTTTCATTCAGTTCTCACAAAGCGCAAATGTAATGTACTACTGAAATATTCAAGAAATAGGAGAAAGAAAAGTTCATCCTTTGTATATCACAGGAAGATGATAGAGTCACATGATTCCTCACAACATTGTGAGGAACCCATGGTGGTGGCAGGTCAGACTTCATTGGATCAGTCAAATGAAGTTCGCTCCTTCCATGTCATGGAAAATAACGTAGAAAGAGAACAAATTGTTGAGCATGCTGCACCAGTGCAGGTTGAGGAAAATGTTTTGGTTGAGATGTCCTCTGACTGTTCACCGGTTGACTTTGCATGTGAGGAAAGTAAGATCACTGAGATAAGGAACAGTGTTGACATGGAAGCTTCTGTCAAAGAGGTGAAGATTCCACAAGCCTGTGCACTGGAACGACCTCACATTGGACGTGTCACTAAAAAGCTCCTTATCCTTGATGTTAATGGACTTCTAGCTGATATTGTTTCATATGTTTCTGCTGGATATCAGGCTAACATAGTAGTCTCTGGGAAGTCAGGTGAATATTGCTGTGTAAAACGTCTTTGTATAGCTAGAATTTTCAAATGTTCTCCTTTCTCATTTAATTGTTAAATTCTAATTTCATCTCCACTTGTCTCTTTCCAGTTTTCAAAAGGCCCTTCTGTGATGATTTTCTGAGGTTTTGCTTTGAGAAATTTGATGTTGGTGTTTGGTCATCAAGAACCAAGTATTGTTCTTAGTTCATACCTGTGATAGTCTTACACTCCATTTTTCAAAGTTTTTTCATATTATTTAACATCAACATCATTGCTCTCTATATCTGCTTGCAAACTCGCGTTTGTTTTGGTGGCCCTCATTGTATCTTAACTGTATTATCGTTAATTGCAGGAGAAATGTGAACCCGCTGATTGATTTTCTCTTTGGTGATTCAAGGCATAAGTTGCTTTTCTGTTGGGTAAGTATGCCTTTCAAATTTATTGTTCTCTTCTTTTGTGCATGTCAATAACTAAGGGAGCTCTGGGTTACATCCCATTCACTGTATTTTGGTGGGCATGAATGGAACAGAACAAAAGGATGTTTGATGGACAACTTTCCATCCTTTTGAGCAGGTAATTGGACTCAATGTTACTGGTTCATATGGGGAGTTTTTCCTAGCGAAAATAGTGCCGAAGAGTTTGCTCACTGTCTCTTTTGTTACTTCTGTTCTTTGCTGGATTAGATAACTGTTTTTCCTGCTTGCAACATCAATAACAAAGTTTTAAATTTTACGAGCATGGCTTTGCACTGACAAAGTTATCTTGGCACTGGCAGCAGTGCCTGATTTGAGCATTGGTTGCTGGTTTGATCATTTTAAGTATAACCAATTCTTTTTTGGAATTACATCTAGGTGTTTTTGGCAGGATCACAACTCAATTTGATTGCTATAGAATAATTTTTCTTTCTTTCAATAATGCTATTCTTATTGGACGGATAGTTTTCTCTGAATGTCCTAAGAAATTTACTGTCAAACCTCTAATAGTTTAGGTGTCAAAACTATCTACTGATACATGGTACCTGAACTTCTGTTATCTATGCTTGAAGTTTAAAGAACTTCTGAAGTGCTTTGATTAATCGCTTCAAGATCTCTTAGTATTTTGTAAAAAATTCAATTCAGGCTACTTTATTGGTGTGGTGTTGTTGAAAGATGCAGCCACTTAAAGATCACATCTCTTGGCTGTTGTGTTATTGCTGCTGTAGCTTTTCTTTATCGTTTGTTTTTTAGCTTAACCATGTTTAACTTATGATGATTGTTTTCATGCAGGATCAATCTCACTGCACTGATACAGGATTCACCACAGTCGAGAATAGGAGCAAACCCCTGTTTTTGAAGGAACTAAAAAAAATATGGGAATATCTTGAATCTACTCTTCAATTGAATAAAGGAGAATATGATGAATCAAATACATTATTGTTGGATGATTCACCATACAAGGCTCTATGCAATCCAGTAAGTTTTATGGTTCTCTCTAATTTCTCTCCTTGTGGGTGTGTGGTTTTGCTCTGGGTGACATCTTGACACCATTCTTTATCTAATTTTATGTCAATGTTTTGTTGTTTAGGCGCACACTGCTATATTTCCTCATTCATATGGGTACAGGGACATAGCAGATTCTTCATTAGGTATGACACTTGAAATTTAGATGGAGGCTTCTCTCTTTTGGAGAATTTAGGGTATACATGAAGCCACTTTGTTGTAAACATGTGCATGCTCTTGCCCAGGTATGCTAGGCCAAAGTTTGAGCCTATGAATGAACACTGAGCAATCAATATACCTCGCTAGTTTGCATTACCCATATTTATATTCATGTTTTCAAATCCCATGTTTTCTCCTCTATAACCAAGCAGATCTGTATCTTTCGTTCAGGAGATGCATTAAATTTAGGCGCCTCCTCACTTTTGGATCTTATTTTGAGTTAGCACCTCCTAATCTTTGTTGTGATTATCCCTCTGAGAGGCCTATTTATCTGAAGAAAATATGAGACTAATGCAGTAATGTTCCTTTACTGATCATGTTTTCTAATGCTTGTTTCTCCACATGGTTCTGAACAGGACCAGAAGGTGATCTTCGGATATATCTGGAGCGATTAGCTGAGGCTGAAAACGTCCAAGAATATGTTGCACAGCATCCATTTGGTCAACGAGCTATAACAGAATCGGATCCATCCTGGGGTTTTTATAGCAGGATTGCGAGTGCCGACTCATGTCAATCCCAGAATGTTGCCAGCACCTCTGTCACTTGTCAGCCATGACCACGAAGAAATGCTTCCTATGATGATTTTTGACCCAGAATATCCTTGTTTTGTTTGATAACCATATGCAGATGAAGCAACAGGTTGGCTTCAGCCTTGAGACGAACAGGGACGCTTCAATGTATTTTCAAGAACATATTTTTGTACCTTAATGTGCAATCAGTTAGGGCTGACTGGTCAAAGCACTATACTATGTGTGTATTAATCCACGCTAAGCCTGATGGTGATGTTTTTTCAACAAGCCAGGCCTGTGATGAATAAAAAGAAAGTAAAATCCTTGCCCTGCAGAGCGCTGGTATTAATGGTGGAGGTGGAGATCTCGCGTGGCCTCCTCGTGATCTGACGTCACGCCTAGGAGTGGAGTCACCAGCTAAGATAATAATGTCCCATCCCATGTGGTTGATGACCTCTTTTAGCGGGCGGTCAGTGGTTATGATCGTCTGCATATATTGGGCCCACCAGCACTTAATGCTGGTCCACAACCTCTGAAAAGCAACTTAAGGAAGGTCGTTGAGCTAACCAAATCACTAGAGAAAATGGCTGGTCACTCATCCATTTTGCGTGTGCAATAGATGTGGTTTGATTGATTCCACATGACCTGGCAATTCATTTGGATGGTTGTTTAGGAGGCCGCTGCGTCTCTTCATCCAGGATTAAATTCCTAGAAGTAATCTCTCCTTGTTTTCCGAAGGAAGAGATGAAGAACATATAGTTTAATTGTAATCCAGAAGCATCAATGGACAGTCAGCGGTCAATGTATCTCTCTATAAGAACACATCTTCAAATTTATAAATGAATGCGAAGATGACGATGGTGCAGTGAAACCCTTTATAAAGCCTCCATCAATAATTAGAAAGCCTTTATCAATAATTAAAAAGAAATGAAATCTCGCTTCCATTAGCACTTCTATAAAACAAAACTAAAGGTAATATTGATTGATAAAGGTTATATATTGACTTAGCCAGGATTATTCAAGATGTATAGGAATCAATTAAGAGTTATGGCCTTATATTTACGAAGTTAAAAGCTGAATGCAATTCAGCTATAATAAAGCAAGAGTACATTAAACTCATTTTAACATGAATATAGTGGGACATAAGGAAGCATTTTGTAAGAACTAAAAATATAGATTTCTATACTAGCTACTTATTACGAGAAGATGTTAGAACATAAGCATAGGAGAAACCACTTATAGGAATATACCTAGTTGGTTATTCAAATTATGTTGTGAATAAACATTTCCTAATATAATTAGATAAGAAATTTTAAGAAGTCTAACAATAACTCATACGAGTTATATATATATATGAAGTGAATCAATTTAAGATCTTGAAATTAAAAAATCGGAGAGAAGCTGCTAAACCTAGTAGCAAACTTAAAAAACACCATTAAAATGGTTAAAGAAATTTTTTTTTTTCATAAACCAGTTTTTCACCTCAGTTTCAAAACATTTTTTAAAAAATAAGAAAAGGCAAATTTAAAAAAAAATATGTTTTTAGTGCATTTCATCCATTTACTCTTTTTTTTAAAAAAAAATAAATTTTGACTATCTCTCATGAATCTTGTTGAAAAAAATTAAAAACATTTTTGACACATTCTTGCTTAGTTTTCTTATCAACTTGACATTAGTGTTGGTTTTTTAAGAAATAAAATAAAAGAAATGAGAATTAAAAATTAAAATAGAAAGCAAAATGAATTAAGGGATAAAATACAAAACAAGAAAAAAAAGGACCAAAGTGAAATTAAGTCACTTGGAGACCAAATAGCTAAAAAGAAAGTAACAAGATTTATAGCTATAAGTAGATAAGTGAATTGTTGAGAAAATATAGAAGCCATTGTGCAAAAAGTCTAACCTTATCTTTTTCTAACATTTGAGAAAGAAAGATAAAGCATTATTTATAATCTTTTACCTCGACACTTTTCCAAAACCTTAACTAAAAGCCCTAACCTTTATAGGAAATAGTCACTATAACTTTGTTTTAAGATAACATGAATTGAAATATTATGAAATAAGCCCTAAAAAACACCATTTATTTTTTCTTACCTTTTTTCTATAAAAATTTTAGCCTCATCTTTCTCCTTGTTAAATTGAAACTTATTTCATTGATTTCTCTAACCTTTAACCTTCATTTCTGAGGAGACCACCATCATTCTCTTTGTATCAAAAACATACACAAGACCACTTTATCAATTAAAGATAACAACCCTAGCATCATTGCCAATTGAGGAGAAAGAGAAAATAACTTTCTAAAACTTCTCTCTTTAATTTCTCTCTCTTTCGACCTCCAAATAAAATGAGACCACCATTATTATTCTTCCTTTGATGATAACCACTTAACCATATAACCTAATAGCCTCAATGTGTGTAGATATAAAAGTTATAAAATTAACTAGTAGAGAGAGAAAAAAACAATCACTTTCAATGCTTTTGATCTTTCTCCACATGAAATTATCAATACTAGAAGGAAGACCATGGAGTAGCACTCTAAGCAGAGCTATCCACCCGTTAGTTAGATGTTGGTGACACGTGTAATGTTGTGCAAATCATCATAACCCCTCCAAGCACGTGTGAGAAATGTATCTCTATTATTGTACCACTACCACCACTATTCTAATGATTTTTGGTCCTCTTTAGCCACCTTTGTAAGGTCTATTTCAAGCTCTAAATATATTATAAATAATTATCTTAGTTTATTATTGGTTTTGATTTTTTTATGATGAGGTTTTTGGGATTGAATAATTTTTATTAGATTGACACTTGTATTTGAATGATGTTGGCCAAGTTTCTTAATATTACATCTTGTTTTATTAGTGATTTTTATGTTGGACATAAAAAATATGATATTCCTTAATCAAAAAATTCTACACATGACAAGATAATGAACTTCATTCTCTAACTTTCTAATGCCAAATTAGAGAATAAAGTTCATACAATATCATATTTTTTTTCCAAATCAAGGTAATGATCACCACTATCCATGACAAGTACCAACTAGCTAGTCATGGATGATCATGAAAATTGATCATCTAAAGTTGATGAAGAATATAAAAATCACAACTTACCACCATAATATTATGAAAGTTAATAGAATCATACACACCATATGTAATTAGTTAAATGAGATACAAAATTAACTATAACAAATAATGTTTAAAATATTATAGGTATATTAACCTAAGGAGAAAATCTCATGAAATTCTACAATAACAAGTACTCTAGTATGAGAGTTTAAAACTATTATGATTCATGTAGTGGGACATATGTCAACATATCAGATACAACAATAACAACCTAACTTAGGCATGATAGCACTCCAGATACATAAATTTCCTTGCAGACATGTTAGAAATCACATATGCCAATCATATGGTCCCAAAACACATATTATCCTACACGACAACCCTTTAATAGGGAGTTTGATACCCCTATAAGCTATTTTATAGTAAAAAAACCTCAATCTATTAGCATAACAAGTCCTTATTATCGATCAATAAGCAAGGTATGAGGTAAATATGGTTGAATTAACTTACTATGTAAGCTAGATAAAGTTAAAAATTGGATGAACAACAGAACCTATATATAATCATTCATATTCCAAATAGTTTGACAAATTGTTTTTAATTCCTAAAGGAATAAATATTGCAAATTTTAAATAATTCTTTAGGAAAGACATCCAATCAATGAGAGAACACATCTTTAAATTCATAAATATATATGACAATGGTGCAACAAAACCTTTTATAAACCCAAGGTTGTTTGGTTTTTATTGAATAAAATAGTTTTTCTTTAGTTGTCAACACCGCCACTTAACTCCATTAATAATTAGAAAGAAATGGAGACTCGCTTCCGTAAGCATTTCTAAAAAAACAACTAAAGGTAGCATTGGCTAACTTAGCTAAGGTTGTCCAAGACATAGGGGAGCCAATTAAGAAAGTATTTGTTTACATGGTAGCTTTCATGTTTAGATTAAACCATAATTCTTAGTTGTTTGGTTAGCTATAAACCACACTTTTTAATTATTGGGATCAATAATAACTTGTGTTCCGATCAGAGGTTACGTAAAAGCAACTCAAACTTGCTTTTGATTAGCTAAACACAAAACTTTGGCATTGTAGTTCAAAAATAACCTTCTTTCAGTTTTCTCCTCTCATTGTTTTTTTTTGGCTCTTTCTATTGTTCTTCCCTCTCATTCTGATCTCTCATATACCTCACACACTCATGTTTTTTTATAGCCGATTAATGATCTAAAAACCTTTGGGAGTGTACTATTGTTTGTTAATTGATCATTCGAGCTAAAGAAAGTATCTATTTCCAATCTAAATCCTTGTCCTAAACTCAAACCATACATCAAATTTGTTGCTTTTTTCAAGCCTTTTCACAATGATGGTGCTTCTTTATAACCCAAAAATTATTGAAGGCACGCTAAAATTATTAGGATTTTCAAGATAATTTTCTTAAGAATTTATTTAAAAAACTTAATGAAACTTAACTTCCCAATATCTACAATAATCATCCCCCCCTTTTTTTTCCTAATTTGTTTCATTGTGTTTTGATTCAGGAACCAAAGATTTAACATCTTTGTCTCTTGGAAAGAACAACAAATTCTTGATCTGTGTCGAGGTACACCCAACACTATAAGACACACTAAAATTGATAATAATGTTCAAGGTAATGTTCTTATGTAACTTAAATTCCTAATATATGCAATTATCATTCCCATTTTCTTTCTATTATAATTTTTTAGCATTTTATTTTCTATCAAGAACCAAAAAGGGCTTAAAAATCTATCTCCTAGAAAGCACAATAAATACCCAATATCTATTTGGGTACACCCTACCCTACCAGGCTCAGTATCTTTGTTTTTTAAGTTATATATTTTAATATTGAGATCTAACCGGAAAAAATTGAAGCCATATCCTTATGTATTTGTTAATACATTGCCACTATATATGTTAATATTTGCATTTTCTAAATTACATGTTTTAAGGTTTAGATTTTTTTTGTTTGTAATATTATGAATTGTGTGTTGCTTTATATAGGATCAATTAATATTTTATGAATAAATGAACTTGATTATATGTTTTATGATTTAATTCTCTTATTTTGTAACTCTATTTTCTAAACTTGCATGGGTTTCTTTTGATTGTTATTTTTAGAAACTTGGTTCAATGCATGTTTGTTATGTCTTTGTTACATTGAGTGCTCTAATATTAATCTTTTTTTTTTTAAGTTATATGTTTTAAGGTTTAGATATAATTGGAAAACAATTGAAGACATATCCTTATGCATGAACTGCCACTATATATGTCAATATTTGTATTTTCTAAGTTATATCTTTTAAGATTTAGATTTTTTTTCTTTGTAGTATTAAGAATTGTGAGTTACTTTATGTGGAATTAATCAACATCTTATAAATATTTGAACTTAATTATATGCTTAATGATTTGGTTTTCTTATTTTATAACTCTCTTTTCTTAACTTACATGGTTTCTTTTAATTGTTGTTTTAAGAAACTTAGTTCAGTCTATGTTTATTATTTCTTTATTATAATTGGTGCCATGATATCACTTTATTTGTTATTAATGTTAAGCTTGTTTCATTAATTGTATCAAACACCTTATGTTGCCAAGTAGCCATTAGTGATTGCTATTTTTATATACCAAAACTACTACTCATTATCACAACAAACTTTTATATTGTCAACTTCTTTTATTACATTGCATCTAGAAAATTAACCAATTAATTGCATGTTAGAAAAAATATTTTAATTAAGAATATGAAAGATTCTCAATTATAAGATAAGACTTATTGGACTCGAGAGATGTTGAACACATTTTGTGATATTTGTATCAAACTATTTGAGAAAGGTATGTAATCAAATACATATTTTGACAAAGTTAGATGGAAATATGTTTTGAATTGCTGTAAAGAGTAGATTACCCATGCATTCATGAAAGCATAATTAAAGAATAAGTGGGACAAAATAAAAAAGGATTGGAGAATATGATGAAAGTTGATTTTTGAAACTAGAGTAATCTGGAACTGATTTGTACTAAAAAATGCACTTTTATCATGGTTTTATATCATCATTTTGCACTTGAAGTATCAATAACTCCTTAACTAAAGTACGTTTTATAATAATCTATCTAATAATATAAGATACCTTTAATTTGTGGTAAATGTCCATTTTAAATGCAGGCCTATCACATAAATGAAAGGATTGATTGATGACTTTAAGAACTTCAATTGCAAAGGCAAAGAGATGATCAAACTTAGAAAAGAGATGTCGGTGCAATCCAAAC
>SRLM01004185.1:12570-38496 GCA_015708895.1 Populus ilicifolia
ATATCTGGAGCTATAGATCTCAGATTTAGGTCTACTTTATATGGATGGAAAGGTAAGACAAAGGCCTACAACTTTCATATAGAACCCAAGATCTAAAAAGGCCATTTTCAAGTCCACATTGTTACAACAACAAAGAAGCCTGAATCTGTCCTCCAGCCCGAGCACTGTTCAGTATTTTGGCCATATCTGGAGTTTTAGAAGTTAAAATGAGTTGAATTGTTTACACAAGAAAGCTGAGACAATTTCCTAGAACTTTCATGTTTTCAAGTGGCTCTAATTTTGATGTCATTAATGACGTTTTGGGCAGACAAGAGAAGATAAGGATTGTCACCAAGTCAAGGGTTGGCCATCTACTCATCAATTAGTCATCAAATCAATAGTTCCCAATTTTGGCCTATAAAAGGAGGCATTTGCCATGCATTTAGGCATCTTGGTGTCCAGATCAAGATCATGCTCTTGTTTTCTCTCTTTGTATTCTTTATGCTTTGTTTTCATTAATATCAAGTTTATGCCTTTCATTTCCTTTCCTTTCTTTAGTTAACTTTTATGTTCTTATTTTGTTTATCTATTTTTCTTTCTTTCATTATGTCTAGCTAAGTTAATTATGTCAAGGTGAAAAGGTTACACTAATGGTGTAAGAATAAGTATGGTATAAACTTAATATGGACTTTAATGTTTGATACTAACATGTTTTATATTTGTTATCTTGTTCACTCTTTAATACTTTGCTTGTTAAATGACTAATCTTGATTTATGTTGTATAACAATTGGTACAACAAATGCTTGGCACTTTCATAACCCATACTGTATGGTATAACCGACACCTGAGCTATGAAAGGAACTTGATTTGTTGTTAACATAAGTTATAATCATGAATGCTTAATGAAATTTACAAGTATTAGCATTAATTAAATAAGATGACTAATGTAATCATGTTAACAATTTATAATCTGATTGGAACCTCCTTTATGTGTGGTTTCCAATTGAACAATAAGAGTTTATACTATACTTGTTTGACATACCATTAGTGGAACCTTTAACCTTGACATTTGTTATTATCATTATTTAATCCTTACTTTAATATTTCATCTCAAAGTTGTCATCTTCTTCTTCTTCTTTATTATTGTTGTTGTTGTTATTATTATTATTATTAGTATTATTACTACTACTATTATTAGTATTATTACTATTATTGTTGTTATTGTTATTATTGTTGTTGTTGTATTGTTGTTATTTATAATTTGTACAATAACCTCCTTATGGTTCGACTCCGGTCTTGCCGGGTTATTTATTACTTCGACACTCCTGCACTTGGGAGAAGACATCAATCTTTTCATTGTGTCAGGAACACTAAACTTGAAACAATTATAGCAACTGATGAGTGGTGGAAATATGAAATCAAAGTCTCCTTTTGTTTTAGCATGTGTACAATTCCTATAAACTATTTTATTGTTAGATTTTATAATCATTATGATTCATTTATATCTTTATTTTCCCTTGTTGTAGGAGATACGAGGAGCTAGAAAGTTTAAGCATTTTGATATCGATCTCATATTATATTGTAAATATGATATCAAGTTTACAAATATTATGGCTATTGATCAATATACTTGGGCTCCATTATAGGGTTTGAATTTTGATAATGATGGTTTAGATAAAAAGAGAAAGAATGCTACTAATGAGGATCCACATCTAGAGAAAGGTAGTGGTGATTCAAAAGAGGATACTTTACCAAATTTTATAGAGGATGTTAATAATATAGTTGCTGGTGTAAATTTTATCAATAGTAGTAGCAATCATAATAGTACTAGTGAGAAGAGAAAATGTGTTCAACAATGTATATGAAAGAGAAAAAAAAGGGTTCGAGAATATAGGAGCAAGACTGTTTTTGCGTTTAGATGAATTGGTTGATAGTGTATCTACTAGGAGTGAATACACATTAAGTGACCAAGATAAAAAAAGATATAGCATATAAGAGGTCATGAAGGAGTCTCACTCTATTAAGAAAATGGTTTTTGATAATGAATTTTACTATTTTACAACTGAGTTTTTTTATGGTTAGAAGTAAAAGAGAAATATAGGCAGCAATTAGAAATAAGAAAAGAAAATCTTAATGGTTGAAATTAATGTTCGATAGGAGATCAAATATAAAACCTTGATGTAAGTATAAATATGATATTATATACTTACCATTATTTCTATGTTGTTTCTTAGCAATTGAAGTTAATTGTCATATGTATTTTGCAGTATTATATAAATTTTATATTTGAAGTCAAGAGTTATTCAATAAGATATTACACTAATTTTGTCATTGTATTTTAAGGCTCATGAACATAATTTTCTTGTTTGAAATATCATGAATATATTTTGATGTTGTATGTTTTGACAGTTACAAGAGCAAAAATTTGCTTTGACATGCTGATCTACACATCAATACTAATACAACTAATATGTTGTTGTCTATTATTTTTTAAATGTAATGTTTGCTGCTAAGTATGAGATTTAATATACGGGATTAATCATTTTTTTTAATCAAATAATATGTTGTAATGTATAATATGTTGATGTATTGCATTTTATTAGTGACTGTTAGATAATGGTTCTTGTAGAAAGTGAAAAATTATGTGGAAATGCTTCCTATTGCAAGCTAAAATTATATGTGTTGAATGTGGTTTAAATTGCTATTAAATTTGTTCTCTTTCTTGTTACAATCTAGAATTAGATGTTGAGAATTTAGTTTAAATGGTTGTCAACATATTGACTAATTGCTTTTGGAGTTTGGAATTATAGGTGTAAAGATGGTTTGAATTAATGTTAAAAGTTGACATGTTTATGTTAATTTCTTCATTTTATTGGTTGCTTATTTAAAGCATATTATCAATTACAACACATTCATTTGAACTGCCAACATATAACAAGTTTGCACTTGAATTGCATGCTTTTGAAATGGTTGCTGGTTTTCAAGTTATATATAAAATCACTTTTATGTACAATCATGACTTTATGTTCACTTTTTTTTTTATCCTTATTCCATCTCAATTAATTGATCTTATTTTCATAAACTTAACTTTCATAATTGATCTTAGTTATTATAAGATATGTTCAATTAAAACCATATATGTAATTATAAGCTCACATATAAGTATGCTTGTTATGCATGTAATATTGTATTCATTAATTATTGCTAAAAGATCTAGGATAGTACGGGAATGCTTCATAATTTTTATTTTGGTTTAAGTTCAACATGACATGAAATTTTAATAATTAAAACAAATTCTTCCATTTAAATGTATTTATGCAATTTCATGCATGAAAAAAATTATTATTTTGTAAATATAGATGCGAATTGGTTTAATGATCTATTTGATTATGAATATAACAATATTATAAATAATGGTGTTCAATATTTTTCAAATGATTTTGGTGGTGCAAGTATTGATAGTGGTTTTAGATACAATAGTAGTGTTGATAATGAGAACAATATAGATGATGATAATAATAACAACGATGATGAAAATAAATATGATGATGATGAGGAAAGAGATTTGTTTTGGCTTAGAGAGTATGATCGCAATAAACTATTGTTATGCACAGTTGGAGCACTTTCTTTTTATTTTAATAATGATATTTATAAGGAACCATACATAGTTTCATACAACACAAAAATGATATGATTGAATAAAATTTTAAATGGGTGTTGGATATGTTGTGTTAACATATTTAGGATGAATGTTATTGCAGAGTTCATGTGTTGATTTAGAATCATTTTTCTAAAAGGATGAGTGTTATTGAGAAAGTAGACATGTTTCTCTATACTTTACTTTTAGGAGCTTTAAATAGGGAAGTTCAAAAGAGATTTCTATTGGTGTTGTAGAGAATTTTGGATCTACCAGTTTGATTAACTCAACAGGTTCCCAGGTCTGTGTGTTTGCTAGTTGAGTTAATCAAAGTGATAAATTCAGAATTCTCTATAACACCAATAGAAATCATAATGAATCCAAGATATATGCTACATTTCAGGGTAAAAAATAATTATTCTAATTTATTAAATAATTAAGAAGGTTATAAAGAAATATTTTAACTACTGATTAGTACTTAAAAGTGCATTTTTATCAAAGTTTTATATCATCATTTTGCATTTGAAGTATCAATAACTCCTTAACTAAAACATGTTTTATAATAACATATCTAATAATATAAGATACTTTTAATTTATGGTAAATATTCATTTTAAATGCAGGCCTATCACATAAATAAAATGATTGATTGATTGATGAGTTTAAAAACTGAAATTTAAAGGATAAAGAGATGGCCAAACATAGAGAAAAGATATTGGTACAGTCCAAACCGGAACACTGTTTGGTAATTAGATCATATCTGGAGTTATAGATCTCGAATTTAGGTTTACTTTATATGGAAAAAAGGTAAGATATAGGTCTGTAGCTTTCATATGGAGCTTAAGATTTTAAAAAGACATTTTCAAGTTTAAATTATAGCTGACATGACTAAAAGATTCATGTCTTCTTCTAAGTGCAAGAGTGTCGAAGTAATAAATAACCCGACAAGACCGTGGTCGAACCACAGAGAGGTTAATTGTACAAATTATAAATAACAATAATAGAATAATAGTAACAATAGTAGGTAGTTATAGTAGTAGTAGTAAAAATAAAAAAAAAGAAGGATAATAATAATAATAATAAATAAATAAATAAAAAGATGATGAAGAAGAAGAAGATGATGAGAACTTTGATATGGAATAGTAACGTAAAGATTTAACAACGATAACAATAAATGTCAAGGTTAGAAGATCCACTAATTTTATGTCAAACAAGTATATTATAAACTCTTATTAGTCAATTGGAAACCACACACAAAGGAGGTTATAATTAGATTATAGATTGTTAACATGATCACATTAGTCATCTTATTCAATTAATGCTAATACTTATAAATCTCGTTAAGCATTTATAATTATAACTTATGATAACAACAAATTAAGTCATTTTCATAGCTCAGGTGTCGGTTATACCATACAGTACGAGCTATGAAAGTGCCAAGCATTTGTTGTACCAAGTGTTATACAACATAAATCAAGATTAGTCATTTAACAAGCAAAGTATTAAAGAGTGAACAAGATAACAAATATAAAACATGTTAGTATCAAACATTAAAATCCATATTGATTTTACACTATACTTATTCTTACATTGTTAATGTAACCTTTTCACCTTGACATAATAAACTTTGCTAGACATAATGAAAGAAAAAAAAAATAGATAAACAAAATAAGAACATAAATAAGATAAAAGTTAGTTAAGTAAATGAAAAGAAATGAAAGGTATAAACTTGATATTAATGAAAGCAAAACATAAATATTACAAAAAATACAAAGAGAGAAAGCAAGAGCATGATCTTGATCTGGACACCAAGATGCCTAAATGCATGAAAAATACCTCCTTTTATAGGTCAAAATTGAAAAGTATTGATTTGATGATTAATTGATGAGTGGGTGATCAACTCTTAACTTGATGACAATCATTATCTTTTCTTATCTGCCTGATTAGTACTCAAAAATGCACTTTTATCATGGTTTTATATCATCATTTTGCACTTAAAGTATCAATAACTCCTTAACTAAAGTACGTTTTATAATAATCTATCTAATAATATAAGATACCTTTAATTTATGGTAAATGTCCATTTTAAATGCAAGCCTATCACATAAATGAAAGGATTGATTGATGACTTTAAGAACTTCAATTGCAAAGGCAAAGAGATGATCAAACTTAGAAAAGAGATGTCGGTGCAATCCAAACCAGAACACTATTCGGTAATTGGGTCATATCTGGAGCTATAGATCTCAGATTTAGGTCTACTTTATATGGATGGAAAGGCAAGACATAGGCCTCCAACTTTCATATGAAGCCTAAGATCTAAAAAGGCCATTTTCAAGTTCACATTATTGCAACAACAAAGAAGCCCGAATCTGTCCTCCAGCCCGAGCACTATTCAGTATTTTGGCCATATCTGGAGTTCTAGAAGTCTAAATGAGATGAATGTTTTACACAAGAAAGTTGAGACAATTGCCTAGAACTTTCATGTTTTCAAGTGACTCTAATTTTGACGTCATCAATGACGTTTTGGGCAGACAAGAGAAGATAAGGATTGTCATCAAGACAAGGGTTGGCCATCTACTCATCAATTAGTCATCAAATCAATAGTTCCTAATTTTGGCCTATAAAAGGAGGCATTTGCCATCCATTTAGGCATCTTGGTGTCCATATGAAAATCATGCTCTTGTTTTCTCTCTTTGTATTCTTTATGCTTTGTTTTCATTAATATCAAGTTTATGCCTTTCATTTCCTTTCCTTTGCTTTGTTAACGCTTATCTTATTTATGTTCTTATTTTGTTTATCTATTTTTCTTTCTTCCATTATGTTTAGCTAAGTTAATTATATCAAGGTGAAAAGGTTACACTAATGGTGTAAGAATAAGTATGGTATAAACTTAATATGGACTTTAATGTTTAATACTAACATGTTTTATATTTGTTATCTTGTTCACTCTTTAATACTTTGCTTGTTAAATGATTAATCTTGATTTATGTGGTATAACAATTGGTACAACAAATGCTTGGCACTTTCATAGCCCATACTGTATGGTATAACCGACACTTGAGCTATGAAAGGAACTTGATTTGTTGTTAACATAAGTTATAATCATGAATGCTTGACGAAATTTACAAGTATTAGCATTAATTGAATAAGATGACTAATGTAATCATATTAACAATCTATAATCTGATTGGAACCTCCTTTATGTGTGGTTTCCAATTGAACAATAAGAGTTTATACTATACTTGTTTGACATACCATTAGTGGAACCTCTAACCTTGACATTTGTTATTATCATTGTTAATCCTTACTTTAATATCTCATCATCATCATCATCATCTTCTTCTTCTCTATCTTTATTACTATTATTATTATTATTATTATTATTATCATCATCATCATTATTATTGTTGTTGTTGTTATTGTTATTACTGTTATTATTGTTGTTGTTGTATTGTTGTTATTTATAATTTGTATAATATCCTCCCTGTGGTTCAGCCCCGGTTTTGCCGGGTTATTTATTACTTCGACACTCCTGCACTTGGGAGAAAACATCAATCTTTTTGTCGTGTCACTGCCCAAAATTTTATTGATAACATTAAAATTGGAGCCACTTAAACAGCTCATTTGGACTTCTAGAACTCTAGATATGGGCCAAACACTAAACAGTGCTCGGGTTAAAAGATAAATTTAGGCTTCTTTGTTGTTGTTACAATTTGAACTTGAAAATGACCTTTTTAGATCTTGGGCTTTAATGAAAGTTGTAGGCTTATGTCTTACCTTTCCATTCATATAAATTAAACCTAAATCTGAGATCTATAACTCCAGATATGACCCAATTACCGAACAGTGTTTTAGTTTGGAGTGCACCGATATCTCTTTTCTAAGTTTGACCATCTCTTTGTTCTTTCAATTTCAGTTCTTAAATTCATCAATCAATCCTTTCATTTATATGATAGGTCTGTATTTAAAATAAACATTTACTATAAATTAAAGGTATCTTATATTATTAGATATATTATTATAAAACATGCTTTAGTTAGGAGTTATTGATACTTCAAGTGCAAAATGATGATATAAAACCTTGATAAAAATGTACTTTTAAGTACTAATCAATAGCAATAACAAAGAAGTCTAAATCTGTCATGCAACCCAAATATTGTTTAGTGTTTAGCCCATATTTAGAGTTTTAGAAGTCTAAATGAACTTCATTTTTTTCTTAAAAAACTGAGATAATTTCCTACAACTTTTATATTTTCACATGGTTTTAATTTTGACGTTATTAATGATGTTTTGGGTAGACAAGTGAAGATAAGGATTGTCACCAAGTCAAGAGTTGGTCATCCACTCATTAAAGCAATAATTCCTAATTTTGGCCTATAAAATAAGACATTTACTATACATGAAGGTATCTTTGTCTCTAGATCAAGATCATGCTTTTGCTTTCTCTGTTTGTATTTTTGTTTTGCTTATGTTTTGCTTTCATTAATATCAAGTTTATGCATTTTATTTCCTTTCCTTAACTTAGTTAACTTTTATCTTATTTATATTCTTATTTTATTTATTTATTTTTCTTTCTTTCATTATATTTAACTAAGTTTATTATGTCAAGGTGAAAAGTTTATAGAGGTAAGAGATATAATCTTTCAGAATTTTATAAATGAGGATAAACGCAAAATCAAGAAGAAACATTCAACCATATCCATTCATCATTATGATATGTAATAAAACATACTTTTAGAGTTTGGAAGAAAAGGTGGAGAATCTTGCAAAACATACATGTGTTTCCTTACAAAACATAAGTTTAAATTGTTATCTCATTAATGACATTACATACCTATATTCAAAGGAAGTCGATTCAAGATGTTGAATTTAATGATTTTGGTCATCATTCTAATTTTGTTTCTAATGATATTTTAACCAGTGTGGTTCCATAATCACAAACATGTGGGCATTAGAGGGCTTCACATATAAATTATGTTTGTGATGACATTGCAACAAGTTTGATGGGGAAATAATATTTTTTAAATAAAAATAAAAAATTTTCTTTTTCTGTTGATTATTGTTTATACTAAATGTTATTTTTGCTATTTAAGAATATAATAAATTAATTTATTTCCTTTTTAATCATTTTAAATATACCATCAATCCGAACCATAATGTTAACTAAATATATCATGACATGATTTTTGGAAAAAAAAATCAAACTATAATTTTAACCAAACACATATTTTATATGAATTAATCACAATAAAAGTGATTTTAAAAAAATCACTTTTATTAAATCACAACTACAATAATTACTAAAAAAAATAAAATACTCTTGGTTTAATATCTATCGATTACATCTAAGTGTCAATCGAGGGTATTGATTTTTCTCAGTAAGCTTAAAGCATCAGTGTCACAAGATCTTACCTCCAAATAGATTAACACATATTGGTTGTTGGTTGAATATTTAGGATAGAGGCATAAAAATCATTATTAAGTAAATATTAGGAGTAAATCTTTGACAGTATAACATAGATAAACCTTAACATAAGATTATTCATTAACCCTGTCTAGGATTTAATAGACTACTATTGACATGTCATGATTAAAAAATAACCAATTATAAACATGTTAATTTACTAGTTATTATCAAAGATAAAAGAAACTAGGAGTAATAAAGATTACCAGGCCTTAAAATGGCTAAGATTAAGGCCACATATTCATTTAAGGTTTAATTTATAACACTAAAACTATTATTACCCATGTAGATAGACCACTAGTAGATTAAACACAAAATATTGTTAAGAATATAAGATATGTGGTAACACAACTTATTTTAAATAAAATATTTTAGGATGATAGTATCTTTCTTTTAGCATGATCAATCATTTACCTTAGAACTCTAGGAACTAATTAGGGTTTTCTAATAAATTTAATACTAGGTAACAAGATCTTTTAAACTTAAAACCTATCTCCCATCTAAACACAAAAAACAATAACTTTCCCCCTTTCTTAAAAAAAAGGTTGATCATCATAATATCATATGTGACAAACTCTTTACACATAAAAAAGTTAAGAAAATCTTTGACCAATTAATACATGAGGAGAAAAATAATTTATTTGACAATTATTTTGTCCTCGATGCTGATCAAATTAAGGGGAAGAAGTGTGATAAGTAGTATAATTGAAAAACATGACATTAACAACCATGTTATCTTTAAAAACTAGATTTAGAAGGTATTAAAAACTAATGATATTCACTTTCTCAATAAAAGAAATTGGAAATGGATAACAATCCATTACCCAAGATAATAATAACAATGGCTATTTGATTAATACTTAAAAGTGTATTTTTTATTAAGATTTTATGTTATTATTTTGCATTTGAAGTATCAAGAACTCCTTAACTAACGCATGTTTTATAATAAGATATATAATAATATAAGATACCTTTAATTTATGGTAAATGTTCATTTTAAATGGAGGACTATCACATAAATAAAAGGATTGATTGATGAATTTAAGAACTGAAATTGAAAGGACAAAGAGATGACCAAACTTAGAAAAAAGATGCCGGTATAGTCCAAACTAGAACACTATTTGATAATTGGGTCATATATGGAGTTGTAGATCTCATATTTAGGTCTACTTTATATGGATGGAAAGGTAAGATATAGGCCTATAACTTTCATATGGAGCCCAAGATTTAAAAAGGCTATTTTCAAGTCCAAATTATAGCAACAAAGAAATCCAAATCTATCTTCCTGCCCGAGCACTGTTCAGTGTTTGGCCCATGTTGGAGTTCTAGAAGTCCAAATGACCTCAATTGTTTACACAAGAAATTTGAGACAATTTCCTATAGCTTTCATGTTTTCAAGTGGTTATAATTTTGACGTTATCAATGATGTTTTGGGAAGACAAGGGAAGATAAGGATTGTCACTAAGTTAAGAGTTAGTCACCCACTCATCAATTAGTTATCAAATCAATAGTTCCTAATTTTGGCCTATAAAAGGAGGCATTTGCCATGCATTTAGGCATCTTAATCTCCAGATCAAGATCATGCTTTTGCTTTCTCTCTTTGTATTTTTTATAATGTTTATACTTTGCTTTCATTAATATCAAGTTTATACCTTTCATTTCCTCTCATTGACTTAGTTAACTTTTATCTTATTTATGTTCATATTTTTTTCTTTCTTTTATTATGTTTAGCTAAGTTTATTATGTCAAGTGATTGATACTTAAAAGTGTATTTTTATCAAGGTTTTATATCATCATTTTGCACTTGAAGTATCAATAACTCCTTAACTAAAGCATGTTTTATAATAATTTATCTAATAATATAAGATACCTTTAATTTATAATAAATATTCATTTTAAATGCAGGCTTATCATATAAATGAAAGGATTGATTGATGAATTTAGGAATTGAAATTGAAATGACAAAGAGATGATCAAAGTTAGAAAAGAGATGTTCGTGCAGTCCAAACTGGAATACTGTTTAGTAATTAGATCATATCTAGAGCTGTAGATCTTAGATTTAGGTCTACTTTATATGGATGGAAAGGTAAGACATAGGTCTACAACTTTTGTATGGAGCCCAAGATCTAAAAAGGCTATTTTCAAGTTCAAATTGGAGCAACAACAAAGAAGTCTGAATCTGTCTTCTAGCCCGAGCACTGTTCAGTATTTTGGCCATATCTGGAATTCTAGAAGTTGAAATAATTTGAATTGTTTACACAAGACAACTGAGATAATTTCCTACAACTTTTATATTTTCAAGTGGTTCCAATTTTACGTTATCAATAACATTTTGGGCAAACAAAATAAGATAAGGATTGACATTTGTTATTATCATTGTTTAATCTTTACATTGATATTCCATCTCAAAGTTCTCATCTTTTTTTCTTCTTCTTCTCCATCTCTTTCTTTACTACTACTACTACTATTTCTATTAGTATTGTTGTTGTTGTGATTACTATTGTTTTGGTTTGTAATAGTCATTTATAATTTGTACAATTAACCTCCTTGTGGTTCAACCCTAGTCTTGCCCGGTTAATTATTAGTTTGACACTCTTGCTCTTGTAAAAAGACAACAATCTTTTAGTCGTGTCAAGTTTTTGCTGTCGTTGCCAAGGAGGTAAGTTTTGTATAAATTATAATATTTATTTTATTTTCTCTTTTCACTTTTCTAGTATATAACTTTGTTTCTTCTTCTTTTGTTTTATTCCTACACATGCATGAGAATGTGTTCACGTACATCAAGTGGTAGACTTTGTAGGGTATCCTCATCATTTTCAGAAAATAAGAATGAAGAAAATAATCAATCACTTCATAATGAGAATAATGAGAATAACCATGCTAGAACACTTAGAGACCACATGAATCCCATAAGAACAAGTGCACCATCATGCCTAGTTTTTCATCAAGATGCATCTCATTTTAATTTTAAGCCAGACATTATTCAACGTTTACCTTCTTTTTATGGCTTAGAATTGGAAAATTCATATTTGCATTTAAGGAGGTTTGCAACACATAATAATTTAAATTATAGCATAAACACCATTAGATTAAAACTTTTTCCTTTTCATTAAAAGATAAAGCTAAAACATGGCTACAAAGTTTAAGACCAGGATCCATTTGTGCTTGGGATGAAATACAACAATAATTTCTAAAGAATTTTTTACCATATCATAGAACAAACTCTTTTAAAAGACAAATTAACACTTTCACTCAAAAATAGGAGAAATATTATACCAATATTGGGATAGGTATCGAGATTTGCTTAGTACTTGCCCTCATCATAATTTTGAGACATGGAGATTGGTTTCACATTTTTATGAAGGGTTAACGCCTAGAGATAGACAAATGATTGAACTAATATGCAATGAAACTTTTGAAGATAAAGACCTTGATGAAGCAATGAAGTACTTAGACTTGTTAGCTGAAAATGCTCAAAATTAGAATACCGCAAGTACTTATAAGGCACTGAGTAAAACTTAACCTCACATATCTGGTGGAGGTATGTACAACCTTTGGGAAGATCATGTCCTTCAAGCCAACTTTGCATCTTTAGCTAGAAAAGTTGAGGCATTAGAATTGAAAAGGAGTGGTCAATTAAAATCTATTGAAAACATTGTGTATCAAATATGTGAAACAAATGAACACTTAACCAATAATTGTCCAACCTTGATTTCTTTTAAGGAATGTCTCTATGAACAAGCCCATATTTTAAACAGTTTCCAAAGGGCCAACCATAACCCATACTCATAAACATACAACTATGGTTGGAGAAATCACCTAAATTTTAGTTGGAAGAGTGAAAATAACAATGCACAAACTTCACAACCACCATTTCAAGCTGACACGACAAAGAGATTGATGTCTTCTCCCAAGTGCAGGAGTGTCGAAGTAATAAATAACCCGGCAAGACCGGGGTCGAACCACAGGGAGGTTATTGTACAAATTATAAATAACAAAAATACAACAACAACAACAACAACAACAATAATAATAATAGTACTAGTAGTATTAGTAGTAGTAGTAACAACAATGATAAAGAAAAAGAAGAAGATGAGAACTTTGAGATGAAATATTAAAGCAAGGATTAACAATGATAATAACAAATGTCAAGGTTAGAGGTTCCACTAATGGTATGTCAAACAAGTATAGTATAAACTCTTATTGTTCAATTGGAAACCACACATAAAGGAGGTTCCAATCAGATTATAGATTGTTAACATGATTACATTAGTCATCTTATTCAATTAATGCTAATACTTGTAAATTTCGTCAAGCATTCATGATTATAACTTATGTTAACAACAAATCAAGTTCCTTTCATAGCTCAGGTGTCGGTTATACCATACAGTATGGGCTATGAAAGTGCCAAGCATTTGTTGTACCAATTGTTATACAACATAAATCAAGATTAATCATTTAACAAGCAAAGTATTAAAGAGTGAACAAGATAACAAATATAAAACATGTTAGTATTAAACATTAAAGTCCATATTAAGTTTATACCATACTTATTCTTACACCATTAGTGTAACCTTTTCACCTTGACATAATTAACTTAGCTAGACATAATGAAAGAAAGAAAAATAGATAAACAAAATAAGAACATAAAAGTTAACTAAGGAAAGGAAAGGAAATGAAAGGCATAAACTTGATATTAATGAAAACAAAGCATAAAGAATACAAAGAGAGAAAACAAGAGCATGATCTTGATCTGGACACCAAGATGCCTAAATGCATGGCAAATGCCTCCTTTTATAGGCCAAAATTGGGAACTATTGATTTGATGACTAATTGATGAGTAGATGGCCAACCCTTGACTTGGTGACAATCCTTATCTTCTCTTGTCTGCCCAAAACGTCATTGATGACGTCAAAATTAGAGCCACTTGAAAACATGAAAGTTCTAGGCAATTGTCTCAGCTTTCTTGTGTAAAAAATTCAGCTCATTTCGACTTCTAGAACTCCAGATATGGCCAAAATACTGAACAGTGCTCGGGCTGGAGGACAGATTCGGGCTTCTTTGTTGTTGCAATAATTTGGACTTGAAAATGGCCTTTTTAGATCTTGGGCTCCATATGAAAGTTGTAGGCCTATGTCTTACCTTTCCATCCATATAAAGTAGACCTAAATCTGAGATCTATAGCTCCAGATATGACCCAATTACCGAACAGTGTTCCGGTTTGGATTGCACCGACATCTCTTTTCTAAGTTTGATCATCTCTTTGCCTTTGTAATTGAAGTTCTTAAAGTCATCAATCAATCCTTTCATTTATGTGATAGGCCTGCATTTAAAATGGACATTTACCACAAATTAAAGGTATCTTATATTATTAGATAGATTATTATAAAACGTACTTTAGTTAAGGAGTTATTGATACTTTAAGTGCAAAATGATGATATAAAACCATGATAAAAATGCACTTTTGAGTACTAATCACAAGCACACCATAATTTTCAAAATTCTCATGGATATGCACTTCTTTATGCTCCACCTTTTAGAAAAAATCTTGAGAAAACATTGCATGCATTCATTGAAAAGATACTCTTGCAAAATTAACATCTGCTTTTAGTTTCCAAGAGAAAGGTAAGTTTCCATCTCAACCACAACAAAATCTCAAGGGACAATACAATGCAAATGCAAGTAGTTCTGGAAGCTAACACATGAATCAAGTCAAATCAATCACTACTCTTCGCAGTGTTAAGGTTATTGAAAACCCTCCTCTTGAACCTTATGAGAAAAATGATGAGTCAATCTCTGAGGGTGGTTAAATCTGAAAATTACAAAGAAATGACTGATTCCACACCAGCACTTCCATTTCCTCATGCCATGACTAAACAAAGGAAAGTAAATCACAACTCTAAAATGTTTAAAACTTTCAAACAAGTAAGAATCAAGTAAATGCTATTCTTTAGAACAATAATGCTTTGAAATATAAAGACCCTGGTTGTCCTACAAGTTCTTGCTTTATTGGAGAGCAAAAAATTAACAGAGTCTTACTTGATCTCGGTGCTAGTGTGAATTTACTTCCATATTCAATTTTTCACAGTCTCAATTTAGGTGTGTTAAAACCAACTTCTATAACTCTTTTACTTGCTGATAGATCTATAAAAGTGCCTAGAGGAATAATTGAAGATGTGTTAGTACAAGTCGATAAATTCATTTATCTTGTGGATTTTATTGTCTTGGACACACAACCTGTTGAAGTATGTAATTCATTTCCTGTTATTTTAGGACGTCCATTTCTTGCAACTTCTAACGCATTGATTAATTATAGGAATGGATTGATGAAGCTATCATTTGGAAACATGACATTGAAAATGAATATTTTCAACATTTGCAAGCAACCTAGAGATGATAATGATTTACATGAAGTGGACTTTACTAAAAAAATAATTCATGATCAATTTCCAATCACTTCCAGTGAAATTGAGATTGATGAATTTGATGATTTGCAAATGATTTATTTTCAGGAAGAATCAAAGATAAGTAATTGGAGGCCATAAATTGAGGAATTGCCACCACGATCATTTAAGTCCATACCTTCAAGTGTTCAACCACCCAAACCAGATTTGAAGCCGTTGCCATCCAATCTCAAATACTTATTTTTAGGAGAAAATAAAACTTTTCTGATAATAATCTCTTCCAAACTTAATCCACATCAAGAAGGTAAGTTATTACAAACTTTGAAAATGCACAAAAATGCATTAGGATGGACGATAACTGATATAAAAGGAATTAGTCGTTTAATTTGTACACATAATTTATTTGGAGGAAAATGTTAAACCTCTAGAGAAATGCAATGAATGCTAAATCCTAATATGAAAGAAGTAGTGAAAAATGAAGTCATTAAGCTTTTAGATAATAAAATTATTTATCCTATTTCTGACAGCAAATGGGTAAGTCTTACCCAAGTTGTACCCAAGAAGTTTGGAGTCACTGTGATAACAAATGAGAATAATAAGTTAATTCCTACTAGAACTATTACTGGTTGGCATATATGTATTGACTATAAGAAACTTAATTCAATGACTAGAAAAGATCATTTTCCTTTACCTTTCATGGATCAAATCCTAGAAAGAGTTGCAGCTCATGAATTTTATTGTTTTCTAGATGGCTATTTAGGTTATAATTAAATTGAAATTGCATTGGAAGATCAAGAGAAGACTACTTTCACATGTTCGTTTGGTATTTTTGCATATCGAAGGATGCCTTTTGGATTATATAATGCACCAGCCACATTTTAAAGATGCATGCTTAGTATATTTAGTGATATGGTTGAACATTTTCCTGAGATTTTCATGGATGATTTTTCTATTTTTGGCGATTCATTTGATAATTGTTTGACTAACTTAGAAAAGGTTTTGACCAGGTGTGAAGAGAAGAATCTTGTGCTGAATTGGGAAAAATATCACTTTATGGTAACAAATGGCATTGTACTTGGTCACATTGTTGTATCAAAAGGAATTGAGGTTGACAAATCTAAAACCAAGTTAATTGCAAACTTGCCAACACCAAAATCTATTAAAGATGTTAGATCATTCCTAGGACATGCTGGTATTTATAGAAGGTTCATCAAAGATTTTAGTGTAATTTTTAAGCCCTTAAGTAACCTTTTAACAAAGCATACTATTTTTTAATAGACTGAACATTGTGAAAAAGCCTTTATTAAACTTAAAAACTTGCTTACTTGTGCTCCTATCATTCAACCTCCCGAGTGGTCATTACTTTTTGAAATAATATGTGATGCTAGTGATTATACCGTAGGTGTTGTTTTGGGACAATGAAAAGACAAGAAGTCTTATGTGATTTACAATGCAAGTAAAACTTTAAATAATGCTCAAATGAATTATACCACTATTGAAAAAGAATTATTTACATTAGTATTTGCTTGTAAAAAATTTAGGTCTTATCTTATTGGTTCACATGTTATTGTTTTTAGTGATCATGCAGCATTGAAATATCTTCTTTCTAAGAAAGATTCTAAGGCTAAATTGGTGCGTTGGATTTTGTTACTTTAGGAATTTGATATTACTATCAAAGATAAGAAAGGCAGCGAAAATATTGTCGCAAATCACTTGTCAAGATTGATAACAAATTCAAAAACTGACATCACACCAATCAATGACTACTTTCCCAATAAGTCTTTACTTTCTGTCTCTACAATGCCTTGGTTTGCTAATATTGTCAATTTTCTTGTTTCAGGATAACTGCTAGCTCATTAGAGCACCCAAGATAAAAGAAAGTTCTTGAATGAAGTGAAGAACTTTTATTAGGATGACCCTTATTTATTCAAATATTGTCCTGATCAAATATTTTAAAGATGCATTCCTGATAATGAGGTAAGTAGTGCCATTAAATTTTATCATTCTAAGGCATGTGGGGGCCATTTCTCATTAAGAAAGACAACTGCAAAAATTTTACAAAGTGGATTTTACTGGCTCACCATGTTCAAGGACTCACATGTATTTTGTAAGACTTGTGAGAATTGTCAAAAGTTAGGATTTATTTCAAAACATCACATGATGCCTTTAAATCCTATTCTTGTCATTGAGATCTTTGACTGTTGGGGTATAGATTTTATGGGTCCATTCCCTCCATCATTTGGTTTCTTATACATATTAGTTGCAATGAATTATGTTTCAAAATGGATTGAGGCAATTTCAAGTTGAAATAATGATCACAAAACAGTGATAAAGTTTTTGAAAGAAAATATTTTGAGTCGATTTGGAGTCCCTCGAGCCATAATAAGTGATGGTGGAACACATTTATGCAACAAACCATTTGAGTTTTTAATGAAAAAAATATGGAATCACACACAAAGTTGTCACCCCTTATTACCCTCAAACAAGTGGACAAGTAAAGCTTGCTAATAGGGAGATCAAACATATTTTGGAGAAAATAGTGAACCATAATAGGAAAGACTAGTCTTTATGACTTAGTGATACACTTTGGGCTTATCGAACTACTTATAAAACATTATTAGATATGTCACGTTGTAGACTAGTTTATGGAAAACCTTGTCACTTGCCTGTGGAACTTGAACATAAAGTTTATTGGGCTATTAAAGCTTTCAATTCAAATCTGGATGATGCTAGTCAACTGCAAAAATTACAAATAAATGAGTTTGAGGAAATAAGAAATGATGCAGATGAAAATTCAAGAATTCATAAAATAAGAATTAAAGAGTTTCATGACAAGAAAATACTGCGAAAAGCATTCAATGTTGGTAAAAAACTCTTGCTTTATAATTCTCTACTGCATTTATTTCCTGGAAAATTAAGATCAAGATGGAGCGGTCCTTGTATTGTAAAACATGTGTATCCATATGAGGCATACGACATCGAGAATCTAATGAATAACAATGTTTTTAAGGTAAATGGACATGTCTGAAAATTTACTTTGATAATTTTTTAGTTGAACATAACTTTATTGAATTAGGTAATCTTATATATAAAGATTGATTTTTTTTTCTCATATTATTTGTGTGTTTCTTTTGAAGCGATTTTTGCTAGTTTCTCTCACCTCGGTCAAATGGTGGATAACAGTACTTAGTGACTTAAGTTGGTTCTTTCAGTTTCCCACAATAACTGATATCTATGTATATATTTATGCAATTCTTTGAATCTTTTTTTCAATTCTCATTTGAAAATGGACATTAATCTTGAAAAATTGAAAAAGTATTTCCCACTTTGCTTCAGAATGTGATTACAAAAATTTATCGTGCTAAATGTGCAAGATTAAGATTGTTAATGAATCATGGAATTCTTAAAGATATTTATTGGTTGATTGAAGCAAAGGTCCGATTATCAGGTGAGTCCTCTAACTCCTTCGTTTCACAGATGCCTAGAATAGTTAAAAGCACTTTTACAAAGAAACATCGTGCAAAATGACTAAAAGTCTGTCATCGATGTGCTAGATGGACTTGTAATGCACAATGTCATTCTTTAGGAATGATATCTATAAACGGTGAAGATAAAATACAATTCATTAAGGATGACCTGAGTAAGGAGTCTTTAGATAATCTTCTATTGACTCTTGAGACGTATCCTAGTGGAGATATGCATCATGCAATTCATGATTTATGGTCACTGTTTCATAAAGAACATGATCGACTTAGTCTTTGAAATTTGACTAAAAATGATGTTGTTTGCTAGTTTTTAATAAAACTAGATGAGAAGCCTATCTCTAACCCATAAAGGGCGTTTAGGCCGTCCTTGGATGTAAAATCAAGGGAAGATGTGAGCCACAATCACAACTATCTGTACATACACATGCTTTTTCAAAAGTAAATAAATAAATAAAGAGAGAGAGAGAAAGTGTGTGTGAGACTCCAACTGACCTACATATAGGTGGTATGATTGCCTTTCTAATTTCTCATCTATAAAATCCTCTCTTTCTTCCTTTCATTTCTACTCAACCCATACATTCATCAAATACAGAAGTGTGTAGAAATGGCAAGTTTCTTAGGTCATCATATAAAAAATATTTGTGTTTTCGATGGATCTAGTCTTGGGAAAGAAAAGGAGTTTTTAGAATCAGCAAATTATCTTGGTCAAGTGGTAGCTGAGAAAAAGATTCATTTAGTGTATAGGGGAGGCAGTTTTGGGTTAATGAGAGGTGCGTCAATAACTGTATTTTTGGAGGTAGTCAAGTTTTAGGGGTCATCCTTGAAACTTTGGCACAAGGGGACATCATTGGAAAAATAATTTAAGAGAAACTACAGGTCTCCACAATGTTTGCTCAAATGAATGTAATGTTTAACCATGCTAATGCCTCCATTGCCTTACCAGGTGGTCTAGGCATATTGGAAGATATCTTTCATATTTCCTCTTGGGCTCAACTGCACATTCACCATAAACCCATAGGTTTGTTAAATGTTAATGGTTATTATGATAAGTTATTGTCTTTTTCTTGATCATGTTGTGGAACACGAATTTCTAACATCTTCTGCACGACAAATCATATTCTCTACTGCTACTGCTGAACAATTGATTGACCAACTACAATCTTTCATTCCTGTAATTGATCCTTCTATGAGTCGTATAAATTGGTCAACTAAGAAAAGCAGTAAAAAGCTTAGATTGGATTTGAGCCTTTATTTGTGAATCTTTGTGTCTTTTGGTTTTATTATTGTGTTTTGTTATTTCTTATATTTATTTCAATGTGTTTCAGGTTTGTCAATGTTCATTATTTCAGATGATATCTTTTATACTATATCTTTCTACCTTTAAACATTGAGGATAATGTCTCTTTTTAGTTGGGGGGAGAGGGTGGTAGCTAAAAAAAAACAACTAACTGTGTCTTCTATTTCATAAAGCATGTGTAAAATTGTTGTTATTATGATGATAGAGTAAGGAGAGCTCTTTATGACTCTTGAGACGCATCTTAGTAATCATTCGTAATAAGGTCTATCATAATACTTCTTGAAATATTTAGATTTACAAACTCTCGCATTGTTATCACTTAATTTTGCTCATACACTTATTTAACATATATTCTTAAACCTTCATTTACACACACACACTTTAAACATATGATTGTGGGTTGCATATTGGATTATTACATTATTTATGTTCTTTTGTTAAAGGTAACAAGTAAGGGAAAAGGATAATATATAATTAAAAAAAGAAAAGAAAAAATGATAATAATAAAAATATAGATAAGTTTGGTTTCGTAGTCTCCCTAACTTAAGCAATTAAGCCCGAAGGGGTGTTTTAACACCTAATACTCTAAAGTCAACTAACTTGGGAGTTATTAGCCCAACGCTTGTTATATGGGTTAAGGAGAAAAACTTAAGGGAATTAAACATTGCACTATCTATATATCAGTATCTGCGACTCGAGTTACTAAGCTCGTGGGAGTGTCTTTTAGTTGTGTCATCAAGGTGAAAAGGTTACACTAATGGTGTAAGAATAAGTATAGTGTAAACTTAATATAGACTGTAATGTTTGATACTAACATGTTTTGTATTTGTTATCTTGTTCACTCTTTAATACTTTGCTTGTTAAATGACTAATCTAGATTTATGTTGTATAACACTTGGCACAACAAATGCTTGACACTTTCATAGCTAATATTGTATGGTATAACCGATATTTGAGCTATGAAAGGAACTTGATTTGTTGTTAATATAAAATATAATCATGAATGCTTGATGAGATTTACAAGTCTAAGCATTAATCAAATAAAATGACTAATGTAATCATGTTAACAATCTATAATTTAATTAAAACCTTCTTTGTGTGTGGTTTCTAATTGAACAATACGAATTTATACTATATTTGTTTGACATACTATTAGTGAATCTTCTAACCTTGACATTTATTATTATCATTGTTTAATCCTTACGTTAATACTCCATCTCAAAATTCTCATCATCATCTTCTTCTTCTCTTTCTTTTTCATTATTATTATTCTTATTATTATTACTATTATTACTACTACTATTACTATTATTATTAGTATTATTATTGCTACTATTATTATTGTTATTATTATTATTACAATTATTATTGTTGTTGTATTATTGTCATCTATAATTTATACAATTAACCTTCCTGTGATTCGACCCCGGTCTTGCTAGGTTATTTATTACTTCGACACTTCTGCACTTGAGAGATGACATTAATCTTTTAGTCATGTCACTATATCTAAGCCTAAAGTACTTCTTGATAAGGAAAAACTATAAAATATAAGGTTTGATTGTCTATGAAAACTGTTAGAATTGGATATGGGTGTTAGTACAAGAAATAAGTATATAAGCCATACCAAAGCTAAACATATAACTTGTTAAAGTCAAAATAGAACTCGTAGTAAGGTATATAAATGCCTTGTTATACAACTCTATTAAATGGTAAAGACTTAGGGACAAGGCTAAAAAAGTAGTAATTCAAGGATAAGCTAAAATATTTACAACCAAAAGATCAAATGATAATGACTAGAAAACAAATACCAGCCATAAAATAAATTATCCAAACCTAGTGATGAGAAGGATATTGATCTTATCAATAACCATTAATATCTTACATACTTAGAAAGAAGATGGGAAATTTTTTTATCTAAATCTTATTTTATAGGTATCGTATAAGACATCATGATGATTACATCTTCTTTTATTTTTCTAGGTTTTGTATAGAGAAAAAGAAAGGTTTGTAAAGAGAATAAAAAGTGAAGGAAATGCTACCTAATATCATGGTCACCAATAACCCTAATTGATTTTTTATATTTCTAGGTAAGAGGTCAATTATATTAAAGGAAAGATAATATCATCCTAAAACATCCTACCCAAGGTAATTGTTATTTGTCTTTCTATTCTAATGCATTTAAGGTACCTATATGCTAATGGTGTGCCTGGTGATGGGTACCTATGGTCAAAGATGGGTATAATACATGAGATTAAACCCAAGATATAAAGGTTAGTTGGTTGGACTAAAGTCTATCCTATTTAGTGTTCAAATTGTTTAACAGTTCCTAGTTGTTACACATATGATAGCTTATTTATTCAAAAAATAATCAATGAATTAACATTACCACCATATTGTTAATAAAGGAACTGGTTATTCTAATCGAGGCTTAGACTAATGATGGTCTTTTAAGAAATATTAATGAATAACAAGGTAGGCCTATATGGAGTCAAATTGACCTATCCTTAAACTGAAAAGGGATGGTACTAATTCTTGTTTATGCAATCAGGGATTCCAGAATAATATCTAGTGATGGTTCATTTATATTGAATAAAAAATAAGATGCATTTTAATTAATGATATTTTTATACACTAGTCCTCGGTATCTAAAAGTGATTGGACATTATCTTGGAATCCTTGGTTACATAATGGTTCATCTACTTAGATATAGGATATAGATATAGCTAAAAAAATAACTGGTGTTGTTTTTCTAATAGTATAAGTAAATGACATATTATTGTTAAAAAACAACATATCTTTACTTTGATTAGTAAAGTTTTGGCTGTTCAAGAATTTTTCTATAAAAAATTTAGGAGAACCAACCTATATATTGGATATAAAGATCTACAAAGATAGATCTAAAAGGTTGTTTAGATTGTTTCAATCCATGCATATAAACTAAATGCTAAAATAGCTTAATATGGAAGAATCTAGGACTGGATTCTTATCTATTTTTCATGGAATACCTCCCTTTAAAGACATGTTTTCTAAGACATAGATTGAGAGGGATATGATGGAAATGGTATCATATACTTCGCTATAGGATCCATTAATGATGAAGATAAACTAAAAGTTCAACCTATTTGAATTAAGATTTTTTCAATGAAATGTTGGAAAAATACTAAATACCAGTAAATATATATTCTACACTAAATGGTAGTGTTTTGAGTAAGAAAATTTTCAAACAAGAGAGCACAACTTATTCTAAAACTGAATAAGAGTACATCTTCATATTTGATAAAACAAAAAGGTTATTTGGATTAAAAAATTCATCAATAAACTAGGTTGGTTCCTAGTATTGTTGATTTAGTTTCCCTATATTGTGATAACAATGGAGTCATTGCATAAGTAAAAGAATCAAGATCTCATCAATGATCTAAACAAGTGCTTAAAAAAATTCTATTTGATATGATAAATCAAGGAAATAAAGATAGAGTAAGTACCTACAAAAGAAATCTGTAAGATCCTTTTACCAAGTCACTATCCATGCAAAAGCATTAAAGCTATATAGAATAATATAATATTAGATATATGAGCGATTGAATTTAGTGCAAGCGAGAGATTGTTGGTTTAATATGCCTTATAGCTAATTGGTTGGTTACATATAACACTATTATATTTATGTAAATACATGCTTATTATTGATAAAAGCTTAATTTATCTTTAATATTAGATTAATGAATCTAATATTTGATTTATGAATCTAGAGTAAAGGCAAAATCTATGAAACAAAAATATCTTCCAAAGAAAATTATAAAGTTGTTATAATTATGAGATTCCTATTATATTAAAGCATTGTTTCTAAAATATTACTAGTCAATACATTGTTATACACTAAACAATCATTAAAGCATAAAGACTAATACACATTATATTCTTTCTTTTATGAAATGAAGCAATTGTTCTCATTAGCTGAGGTACAATGAATACCTATAACTAATATACAAGTGTTTGACATAAGACATATATGCTGAATTGACCTACATGAGAATTTCATATGCGAGATTACTTATGTTTATAAAAAGACTCACATGACAATTGTGTAAGTGATCCTTAAACTTGAGATCACTGAGTCATCTTAAATAGAAAATATTATGCTTTGATCTTGTTATATTTTATCTTAATTGAGGTAACAAAAGGATAGACATTGGGTATAACATGAATTACATGAAAGTATTTGAGTGATTAAAAGAGGATTCATAACCCTAGGTGAATTAGAGAAAATATTTTGTATATTCTCAAATACTATTGACTAAAAAATTCTTGACCAAGATGGAATGAGATTTGAAAATGGTTTCAAATTTTATTTAAATGATCAATGACTATTATTAATAGAACAAACATGATTTAATATAACAATATGATCCATGCTTTAATATTAAATCGAAATATTATTGATGAAAGGATATTAATTACATTGAGAAATTGGTTACTAAAAAGTTAAGACAAATCACTAATGACATTTCTAATATTTTAGGTATCATGACATGTTTCTAGGCAATGCAACTAATCTTAAAATATAAATTAATTAATTTTTGAATTAATAATAAATTAATTTATTTAATTTTATTTAATTAGAATAATAATTTATATTTGCATCAACATATTAGAAACCTAATGGGTCACACAAATTAAGAATCATTAGTCAGAAATTAAATCGGGATGATTTAATTAAGTATGACTTTATTAAAATATATTTTAGAAATTAAAAATTAGAATATAATTAATATAGAGATTATATTTTGAGACTTGAAAAAATTAAGGACTTAATTAAGTTAATTTATAAAATTATCTTGAATATATATATATATATATTATCATCTAGGGGCAAATTGATATTTTGCTATAAATAATAAGTTATATCTCTTATTTTTAATAGAGATTTATTGTTTGTTAGATAGAAAAACTACAAAAACACATAATTAGAGCTAACACTTAAGGCATAGGAATCTCCATATTCTAAATAAGTATTTAAAAGACTTCTCATGGGTGGTTTGTGTATATTAAATGACTTCTTGTTTGTGACATCTTAACCTTTAAAGAAGCGTCTAAAGTTGAAAAAGATCATTTCTTTACGTAATAAATCTCTAAATAACTTTATATATGTCTAACACGATCCTATATTATTCTATTTTATGAAAAATCTTTAAGATGATGCATTTCAATATTATGGACAAGCTTCTTAAAAGTTAAGGTAGGTAAAAACTTTGTAAATAAATCTGCTAATTGATCATTTCACCTGATTTATTTGATATCAATTTTTCTCATCTATTGAAGCTCGTGAGTATAGAAGAACTTTGATAAGATATGCTTTGTTTTGTCTCTTTTAATAAAGTCTTCTTTAAGTAAACTAATGCAAGCAATGTTCTCTTTAAATAATATTGTGAGACCATTTTCAATGGTTGTCAATTCATTTTTTTTTTATGTGTTGGATATTTGACCCTAGCCATATACATTCTCCAATTACTGAACAGTATTCCGGTTTGGATTGCATCGATATCTCTTTTCTAAGTTTGATCATCTCTTTGCCTTTGCAATTAAAGTTCTTAAAGTTATCAATCAATCCTTTCATTTATGTGATAGACCTGCATTTAAAATGGATATTTACCACAAATTAAAG